>VZSC01018200.1:74698-146792 GCA_013398225.1 Steatornis caripensis | reverse complement strand
TTTTTTTTTTTTTTTTTTTTTTTTTTTTTTGGCATCTATAAAACTGGAGATAGCCACCTATACGTACCCAGCAGTAAATGAGTAAGCCTGATCTGATAGGCATTCATTAGACACTTGCATCCTAAGATGAAGACATCTATGGAAAATGAGTACATATGAGGTGTATTGGAAAAGATTTTGCCTTCTGTTGTCTATTCTTGCTGAGTGCGTAGGTGAAAGAAGAGACGACCTTTCCTGGGCCCTTCATTCAGCGTGTTTCACCTTCTCTTGCATTTGTGCTTCCTGGCAGAAAAAAAAAAAGTGAAGGAATTCGGGGAATCATTTCTTTTTTTTTTTTTTCCTTTGTGTATTTAGGACAGTGGAGAGTGACTGAAATTGTTAAAAGACTGATAGTCCTGTGAGGGGCTGCCTTTCATGAGAGGAAGGAAAACATTGTGCAGGACAAAGGCGGTGTCTAAGCCTCTAGCTGAGAAGAGAACAAAGCCTCTGCTTCTGTTACTGCGTGGCTGTGCCAGGCACCATCCCTTAATAAAACGATATAATGCTTAAAATGGACAAAACCACAGTGGAGTCCCAACAGTTCCTCCCGACGGCAGCGTTACTGTGGCTGCATTGTCCGCGTGGAGCAAGTGATCGGGCGCTGACAGGCTGGGCCTTTTGCAACGAGATGCTGCGGTAATAATCCCCGTGCAAGTTTGCAGCCATTCACGGTGATGATAATGGGCTATATTATTCGGGCTTTTTACCTTCTCGTGACAGTGAAATCTTCCTTGTACCCCTCTCCTTCCTTCGATGCTGGCCCATGTGTCCAATCCACTTAAATAAACCAGGAAAGTAACCATTAATGTCAAAGTTCCATAATTAAATGCTGACTGACTCACTGCTCGCGCTTGCAACATTGTACCATAATTTTTAAAGAATATCCAAGTTGACGTTAGACTTTTTAAACAGATTAATTAGTCACATTTCATTTTAAGTGGCGCTGACTTAATAGGTAGTGCTAATGTACAGTATGTATTTACTTAAAGCCATCATAACATAATATTTACAGGATACTTAGCATGTATTAATTACTGTATAATGAACCTCGTGACTACAATATCGCTGTTCTTGCATGGCTGTAAAAGTTTTATCATCTTGTGAGGGAGGAGGGAAATTAAAATAAATTGCATGCACATTGAATGCTTATTTTTCATAGGAAATGTGCAAATTATAAGAAAATGTAAAACAGGGGGCCCAGTAAATCACAAACAGCTAACAAATGCTCTGAGACATGCTATAATGTTTTTATGAGTGTGTTTTACAACCCATTCATTACGCTGTCTGTCCTCCTGAAAGCTGGTTATTAGACTGACTGTGCAAAGTAACACGTGAATATCTGCGCAACTAGCCATGAAATCACAGCTAAGTTGGTCACGTTTATTTTTCCCTTCTTGTCCTGGAAGATGTCCGGAAACATTTGCCCTGACACTGTAGCTCCATGACACGTGGCGGTGCAGTTCGTGTTGCAAGAGAGATTGTGCTGAGGAGCAGCACGGAGCTGGTACAGGGATACGTGGTCCTGGGAAGAACGTGTGCCCAGCTCAGTCTTGTCTTCCTGGGGACGAGCAGTTTTGGATGCTGCAGACAGAGATGAACCATGGCCTCAAGTGTTGCTCGGGTCTCTTGCGCCCCTGTGCCTGTGTTTCAGAGCAGTCCAGCCCATGGTTAAATGTCATCAGCCGGCGCAATGGGGGTTTTTCTGTGGGTCACTTCTGCGGGGCGGTTGGGAGTCTGCAAGCTTGCAGGCTGCGCGGTGGCTCAGTGTGTCTCCCCCTTGGGAGTGCCCGTGTGAGATTTGCCTGCTGGGAATGAGGATAATATCGTTGCTTGAGGCAAAGGGTCGCAGAAGTTTGTCAGCTGAGAGAGAGAGAATATTTACTCTGCGCTGCACGTCAGCCGTCTCGGGGACGGCTGCGGGTTGGGCTGTCAGGGAGAGGTTAAAGGTGTACTTAAACTTGGATGCTGAGGAAGTAAATGCTCAAGGACCTCTCTGCCTGCTCCTTTTTCATTATGTGTCTGATGTGCAAAATAATGGAAGCAGATAACCCTAGAGACCCCGCTGTCGACCCTGCAGACTCTTGTAAAGTGAGCACACAACATGCCATAATAGGCACAAAGGGAAAAGCACGGGCGTTTGACAGCCAAGCAACGCTGGCATTCTGTAATTTCCTTCCACTGCGACATTACAGACAGCTTCATATTCAAATGGCTGCCCGTCTATGATTGTCCAATTATTCACTGCATTCTTTCTTTGATGGCACAGATGTTCTCAATTTCTTGGAGTAGAGGGGTTTTTTTTTCGTCTAAAAAGTCGTTCCGCCTCAGAAATGCAAAATTCTCCACAGTTCACCAGGTTCTCTGATGGGTTTGCATAATTGGTCTTCAATTTGCCTATTGTTTTGTAATAGAAAGCCTATGTTTAATTTCACTTTTGTAAACCTGTAGAAAGAGCAGAACATTCTGCCATTTAAGTCATTCTCCTCATTAGGATCTGAGCGGGTTGTGAACATTCAGACTTGATTATAAGGCACAGATTGTGCTGAAAGAAACACATGCTTTCCTCTTCCATTGTTTTAAACACATTATGAGGCTGATCCAGCAAGATGTTAAACGTGGTCGGCTCTCTTTGTACCTTTGTAAGACGTGTTTATCTCCTGGCACGGCCGGGCTGGTCGTTTCTGGGTGTGCTGGCGTGCCAGGGAGGGCAGCCCAGGTCCATTGCAAGCAAGAATTGTTCAAATCATGGACGTTGGTGACCATGTAATTTCATGGGAAAGGACATTTTGGTCATTTCTGAGGGACGGCTGTGCGTTGCTGTTTCAAGAAGAGTGTGTCGCTTTCCCAGGGCCTCAGTTTCCTTTTGTGTAATGGATGTAGTTATAAACATACCCGTGTGGATAAACTGCTAATCGGCATTTGTGAAATATCTTGGGCTTGTCAAAAGGCAGAGATTATATATCATTCTTAGAATGTAAGGCAAGGCAGGGATGCCTGTGTGATACAACTGTCAAAAGTGCTGCGGAACAGAGAAAGGCGTTTCTAAAGCTTCATAGGAACAACAGCAAGAAAACCTCAGCAAAGCATTATGTCAGTTAACGGGGAGCTCTGGGGGTGAAACTTAGCAAAATCAGATCCTGGGAAATTAAAAAAAAAAAAAAAAAAGACATTCTAAAAGATCAGAGGCTTGCCAGGATAATTCAAGACATAAAGGGATGACCCAAGGAATTACAGCCTCGCGGCAATCCTGCGTGAAAGGATTAGGTTAGGGCCCCAGCAACAAAGAAGGGGCCGGCACTGAAGGTGTGCTGGTTACCCCAGGACCAGCCCAGGTGTGTTGGTACCCTTCCCTGGCACAGAGAAATACCCGGAGTTTTGTTTTCCCCAAGGTGTTTGGTGCAGAGCAATGAAAGATGATTGCAAAAGCTACCAATGTCTCTCTTGCATATATAGAAATGCAGTAGCAGTTCGGAAAGGACCTGCAACCTGCCACCGATGCTGGTATGGCTGTGCTGCATGCTGCTCAACCAGGATGTCTTAATACTCGTAAGAGGCTTATGGCAGTGTCCCAAAACAGCTTTAGAGAGGCTCAGCTTCCCGAGGTTATGGAAGAAAATGTCAAGTGTGGCTCTCTCCTTGCACAGCAAAGTGGGGAGCCTGGCGAAGGCTGAGAAAAACCCATCACAATTTAATGTTGGCAGAAAAATAACGAGCCTCGTCCTGTGATGGCTAGAGGGGGTCACGCTGGGATGCTGGCAGCGGGAACAAGTCCATCTCGATACGGGAATGGATCAGCCTGTACCGATGGGCAGTGCATGGGTTCTGGAGGGAGTCGTGCCATTCCTGCAGCTGCCAGTACATATTCCTGATCCAGGAGAGACTGTCTCCTGAACCCCTTGATGTGCTACATAAAAGTGAAACTACAGCATAGTTTACACGAAGGGAACCTGCCTTCTAGCGTAGCGTACCTGGAAGAAACCAGAGGAGGACCTTGGAGTGAAATGTAATGCCAGCACTTTGGAGGTCTCTACATTTGTCTCCAGCCTTGTTCCCTGTATCAGATAAACTGATGCCTCAGAAACAACTCTTGTACTATCCGTCTTAGAAGGCAGTCGGGAAGTAGATTTACCAAGTTACATGCGTGTTCTCTGAGAAGATAACAAATACCTTAACAATACATCAAATGAGCGTCTTCTGAGATGGGAAGGCATTGGCTACCAAAATCTCTGCATCAAAGCCCAGCAGATTTCCCTCTCAGCACGGGGATTTCCAGTCAAAGTCGCAACGACCTGACGGCCGCGTTGTGGCAGGTCTCGGGTACGCTGCCCAGAGACAGAGCCGGCAAGCTGTCTTGTGGGTCGAAAGGATGAGCTCACTGACAGCACGCGCTTCTTTTACGCTGTTAGCAATGTCAAAGCCTCGTACTTCTTTTGTGTTGGTTTTAAAATGAAGGGAGATGCTGCTGCTTTGTTTCACGTCTTTCTTTAAGAAGTTGCTCTTCAAGACCCATCTCCTCTTCGGAGGCAGATTGGATATTTCCCAGTCTCTGGCTCAATGGATAGTTTTGTAAGTCAGCTCACGGAAATTCCAGCTTTGTCTTTGTAGAACACTGGATTGGGATCGATTTTTGCCTGGCACTGCCCCCTTCTAAGTTTGCAGGGAGCTGGAAAGAGCAGGGAGGGAGAGGACCAGCATCTGAGTCCTTATTTCAGAAGCTGAAATCTGCAGTTTGGGCCCATTTTCAAATTGCAGTTCGTGTAGCTGCCTTTTCCTCCACAGATGCGTCTTTGCTGTCCGTATAGCAGCTTGTGAGCGTTGGAGATCTGAATTTACCATCGCATCCCTGTATAAGAGCTGTTACCGGCCCAGTTTGTGAAGTAGAGTGCTGCAGCACAGCCTTGGCTTCATTTGCAGAAGTTTGATTGCTGCTTTCCGTTGCCTGAACTCATAAAAATCAGGCTTTGTTTTTCTGTGAGGACTGTGTTACGTGGGAGGCTTGCTTGTGCTATGAGCAGTGGGAAGCGCTGGCTCAGGGTCCAGGTGGGACCCGACTCCGAACGCCTGGACTCAGTGAGTATCCTCAGAAGGCAAAAGTGGGCCACTGGCCTGGGAATCCACGGAGAAGTCAGTGTTTGCCCTGGCAGGGAGAGCATCGGAAAGCATGATCCCTAGAAAGCAGGTCTGGTGGTTTAACTGTTACAACTGCTGCTTTCTCCTCACTAAAAACTTGTCATCAAATGAGGGGAAATGCAGAGTGTGAGCTTCATGTATCCGATGGGAAGGGGAAGCCCTGGCCATGTCACCGTGCAGCTTTGCAAGGGCAGGAGTGCTGGAGCCGGGCTGCTGCCCCATCATTTCCGCTTCCCTTGGCTATGGCACTGCTCCACCTCCCCTCTCCCATCGCAGGATCCTGCCCTTCTGCGTGCGGCACACCCAGCCCCCGGCAGCATCGTCTCTGGAGGGCAAAGGCCCTGCTCCGCAGAGCGGGGACGAGGGAGTGGAGGAGCAGAGCTGAAGGGAGTCTCTCACCCCACACGGTCAGGCTTGACCTGTCTGCTGATAGCTGGGTGAGTTTACCATCCCCTGCCATGTCGTGGAGAGGTCTTGCTCAATCCACAGTGGCTTGTCATCTAAGTATGACAGCTTGAGGTTTCCTTTCCAACTGCAAAGCTTGTATCAGAGCAGGTTGGAGCCTGGTTTACAGTTAGTCATTTCCACTGAGCCTTCATGTCCCTAAGGGTAGAAAGATGACAGCAATTTTCCATCTGATGACAATCCTCAGCACCAGTCTCAGATGCCAACTGTAATTAAAATTTGTATATATTTTCAAGGGTAATATTCCTTATTCTCTTGTTGACAATTGCTGCTTCAAGCTCCTAGGCTTAACCAAACAGAAGCAGTTTGTCTTTAAATGGCAAGTTTCCTCTTTCCCTAGTAACTGATTTGTGGCTACATTTAGGAATGGCACAGTTTTAATTGCATGATCCTTTTTTTTCCGAGTGTTTTTCTAGGCCCCTTGAATAACCAGCACTTACTAAAAATTCTGAGAGCTCAGGGGGAAAAAAAAGAAATCCCTTCACTGTATTATTCTTGTAGCAGACACAGTCCTAAAGCCCTTTTCTGTGACGGTGTCAATAATTATTTAATCCATGTAAAACAAGCTGCTTCCCACACTCGCTCCATTGAGAAAACAGCAGTCTCTGTTCTCTGGTCATTAAAGACAACAGCTCAAACCAGGACAGCAAACCTCCGGGGTGCGTGGCCACAGCTCAGCGACCGTTCAGTGGCACCGTGCGAACAGGACGTACCCGTGCAGGATGCCGTTGGCTTGCACGGCTGTCGGTGGCTGACGCGGACACTGAGCTTTGCTCGTAGCCAATAATCCAGCAGAAAAAACTTCAGGTGAACATGTTGTAGTCAATATTCTGGAGTGTTTGTTTTGGGTGGCCGGGGAGAAATGACTGCTGTAGGTACAGCGGGCATGTTTGCAGCAGATTGGCAGATCTTTTAAGGTGAGGGATGTTTAAGTGATGGATGGGCTTGTGCCAGCTGTCTGGCTTTGGATCAGAGACCGCATCAGCAGAGTGCCGGAGGTAAACGTGCACTAAGCCATCAAAGACAATTTTCCTTGCGAGGTGGGTAACCCGACCTGGACGCAGCCAGCGAGGTGGAAAGTAAGAGAGTTTTAGAGACGTCCTGGGCAAAAGCCACTTCTTACGGCAGAGTGGTTCAAGAATATGCATTATAATGAAGTCTGACTTGACTGCTGCTTCTGCAGCTCGTGCAGAGTGGTACATGAGCACTTGTTGAGCGTGTGAGTGTCGCCGCAGGGAAGCTGGAGCTTTGCCTAGCTTGTGTTCTCCCTTCCAGAGCTATCTGGATTTTAGTAGAATTTTTCACAGAAACATGTCCTTACAACATCGTTGGAGTTTTCCATAACAAATAGTATTGATGTGCTCAAGTTAATAATCATATTAAATAATAAAATCATATTAAATTAGGGCAACAAAGATGATGAGGGCACTGAGGCATCTCTCCTCTGAGGAGAGGCTGAGAGCCCTGGGGCTGTTCAGCCTGGGGAGGAGAAGGCTGGCAGGGGATCTCCTCAGTGCTCATCGATATCTAAAGGGCGGGTGTCCAGGGGACGGGGCCAGGCTCTGTTCAGTGGTGCCCAGCGCCAGGACGAGGGGCACCGGGCACAAACTGGAGCACGGGCAGCTCCCTCTGAACGTGAGGGAGAACTTTGCCGTGAGGGTGCCCGAGCCCTGGCCCAGGCTGCCCAGGGAGGCTGTGGAGTCTCCTTGTGCGGAGAGATTCAACCCCACCTGGCCGCGTCCCTGTGCCCCCTGCGCTGGGGGCTCCTGCTTTAGCGGGGGGGTTGGACTGGGGGATCTGCAGAGGGCCCTGCCAGCCCCCGCCGTGCTGGGATCCTGTGATTCTGTAAATGAGTCAATAGGCAAAACTGTGATCTCGACGGAGCGTTGGCACTGCTCGGTGCATGTGCTCTGCTTGCGGAGCTCACCAGACCCAGACTGTGGTCCATGTATAACATCATGCTCCCTGCCGCATCCGAGAGGAATTGGACCAGCACTCTGTCGAGGCCTGTTTTCTATCATTAAATTTGCATCTATTATAATGGGTTAGAACATTTTATGTTGAAGGACCTCACATCAGTTTACAAACCACTGGGCAGTCTGTTTTCCAAACAGAGATGTTTCTTAAACATTTTAAGGAGGAACAGACTTGTTTAATGAGTCAAAGAGACCCTCGACAACAGTTCAGGGGGACTGGGGTGAGAGCAATTCGAGCACAAATCAAGCGAGCTGAGATTTGAAGAATCAGGCACCAGACTCGCAGGACCCCATGGAGAGTGTCCCTGTAGTGTGATTGTCTCCACAGATCAAATCTTCAAAGTGCTGCTTCTGTCTTCCCCTCCAGCTGGATGAACCAGGCCCAGTCCACAGTACAATTTGCTCTTTATTTTGGAATATTCCTAATGCACGCCTCCGCACAGCAGCGTGGCGGGTAAGCTCCTTTGGGAGCTTGGTTGTGCTTCAGCAGTCGCCTACTCAGCAAGGGAATCTCGGTCTCTCTGCTTTGGTTAACTGAGCCAGCTCTAGCAAAAGCAGATTCAGGGAGACTTGGCCCATCTTGTTTAAGATGTGGTTTTTTTGCAAGCCCTAAGCCTTGCTCGCCAGCATGGCGTAGTTTGGGTTGGAACAGTGGCCATGTATGTACATCTGTGTGGCCGCCAGCTGAAAAAAAGAAACGGAACAGCTGGATTTTCTCTGGCTTTCTTGAAGCCAAGCTTGAGCAGATCAGGGCCTGTGAAGGGATAAAGCAGCATATGCTGGTGCAGTGGGATTACAAATCCTCCGCCTTGCTCCGGAAAGCCTGGGAAGTTGTGATTTGGGTGGCACACGACCAGGTCCACTGTTCCCCGTGCTGGCCAGCTGTTGAAATCCTTGAGGCCCAAAGCGACCTCCACATCAGCTCCGCTGAGGGGCAGCATGTGTTTTGCACAGATTTTGTGTGAGGTGCTGATGTTCGTTCTCTTTCTGGTTCCTGTGTAATCTTGACCAAATCACTTCACCCCCGAGCCTGTTTTCCACTTATCGTCGGGATTAGCAGTACCTTTCCCATTCTGACTGTAGGCTCAAAATAAGAAATTACTCTTATTTTCCATACAAAGTGCCTGCGTTCTGCATGCGGTCCCTGGTACACTCAGGCCTTATCTTACTCAAGACGTCTGATGTATCAGATTATAAACGATAAATACCTATGACCACAAGGACGTACTTCCTTGAAGTCTGTGTGCATACTGATGCGGGTAACAGGGCTGCTCAACACTTTCCGAAAGCTCATTACGACGGTTTCCAGTGGCTTCCAAATTTTTTCTTCTCTGTCTCACTGCACAGTGTGCACGGCGTGGGGCATCAAGCATGAAAAATATGCAACCTAAACTGAATCAACTTATTTCTGCTGATTTCACGTGATCAGGAGATGCCACACTTCCAATTCAGGAGCAAATGAGAGAGTCTGTTTTCCTTTATAAGTGTATTGTGAGCTTTATTGGTTAATATTAAAGCTGCGTTGTGAAAAGTAGCCCGTAAATGGCTAATAAAAGCAACGTTTACAGCTTGTAAAGTGCATCAGGACTTTACCCTGGTTTGCCTGGGGAGATTTACATTTGTGTTCACTGTCTAGGGTTTAAGAACTGCCCGTGTTTTTTCTTTTTGGACCCATTAAAATGATGATGTGGACAAACATATTTCCTGATTAACTCTGTTGGATCATGCCGAAGTGTTGCCAGGAGGAGGAAGAGCAGCTCTGCAGCACTGCTCCTTCCTCAGCGTCGGCGTAAGGGAAGCACTGCACAGGGCTCGTGGCTGGTTGCAGACGGCTCTGCAACACAGCACGGATAACTCAGTGATGATCTACCTCACACCTGGGAAGCCCTGAGCGTGAAATGAACTGCTCATCATACTGCTGCGAGCATGGGCGGCAGAAATACCAGCTTCATTCATGGATCTTCCCATTGCCTCCACTTCCCTCAATTCTGTCTTTAGTGACTTCACTGGTGTGGCACAGATTTTCTGCCTTTTCCCTGCTCGTTTTTGTCCTCTTTGAAGGAGTTGAGGGAACAAGCCTGAGCCTGCAGTCTGCTTTTTATCTGATGGTATTACTGGAGCTGCAGTTATCTGTTTCAATCACCTTCTGTAATTGTGGACAATTCGAACTAGAAAACTATATAGGAACATGGGAGCATTTCTACTGACCAATGGTACCTGCGAAATATTACTGTTGATTTCCTTCTAACCTCAGAGAAAAGGGTTAAGCATGTAGGCGGTTTAGATCTTGGACCTAGCAGCTCAAACTTCTGAGGGCAAACCTGGCTTAAGTTTGGAGTTCAAGGATTCATGACTCGAAATCAGATCCGATCAGGAGTTCTTGTAAGAGTTCCTCCAGATGTAGGAAATTCGAACAATGTTTACTGCAGTAGAAAGTGACTTGCTGACAAGCTATTCTCGAGATACGTGGAGATGGACAGCTTTTCTGGCTGCCAAAACCCCCCACGTGAGGATATGCAGTGGTTGGAAGCAGAAACTAAACACATCCAAGTCCCTGAAGCTGCTTGCCTGTTAGACAGTGGATTCCCTGTCAAAGATAACGATGACTGTCCCTGCTCCCAGACATGCACACACATGCATGCTTGACATCAACCCGAAGCTGGGGGTTGAGTTCATAGCTGAGGATCTTTGTTTTGTTTTCACACAGGACCTTACAGGCTCTTGTAACCATCGAAATCCTTCAATGTGAAATTCTCAAGCACTTGTGCATTGTGACTCCGGACTTTGATGAAAGTTTTGAGTGTTCTGGACATCTGCAGCTTTTAATTTCACCGTCTCTGATAAAGACCTGTAGGACACTCGTTGCAAGCGAAGCGACAGGGAAGGAACTGTCCCCGCAGATACTTTTGTAGCAGGAGAGTTTTTGAATTAAATGGTGGGGGGTGATGTTATACCCCAGATTGCTACCAAGCCCATTATATTTAGCAGCATGTAAAGCTATCATATAGTGATATATTTGGAACTGACACATGCTCTTAAGTTACAAAGTCTGCCTTAAAGGTTTCTGTTTCTTTATTTGCCTCTCTGATACGTACATAAAGCAGTGCAGGTCCAAGCATGCAGCCTAATCACATACGCTGCTAGCTCATAAGAGGTGACCCTGTCCACTGTCTGTGCCCTCATAACAATTAATTATATTGTCCAGCATTTTTGAGCCAGAGTAAGTGAGATTTATAGGTTGCCTGGGGATAATCATTTCAAGAAGAAAGATCAATGATATGCAAGTCAGTGGAAAGAGCGGTGAGTTCCAATAGCTGCCTCGTTAGAAGGCATCAAACATCTTCATAAACTATTTAAAGGTAGAAATGATCATTAACCTTTGCTGTAGCCAATTACATTCAGAGCAGTCAATGCCATTTAACACGAGTCAGGGTGACACCCTGTTAGGGTGAGCAGGAACGCGGGTATGTTAATGCTTTGAAGTAATTTTTGCACCGGATCTGTCTTCGAGGAGGCGTTGCACAAGCAAGCTGAGCAAAACAACGGCTCCTTGCTCACCTCAAATGAGCTCTCTGGCCTTGCTTTGAATGCAAGTACGGTTGTATCGCTTTGCGTCCACCTCAAACAGCCAGCCATGGATTCTTTTGCTACCTCCTTTAGTCGACTATTACCTTTTTTTAATATGGTGTGGAAGCATTTCATTTTTCCTACAGGAGAAATCATGACCCAGATTCTTCCTCGCAGAGATAGGAGGAGCGCAGCTTGTTCAAGCTTCACTTGTTTCTTTCAGGCCACCGTGAGGAGCTGACATCGCTGTCCCTCTTCGAGACCCTTGCAGCTCTACGGCAATACATCCCTCAGCTGCTTTTGCTTTAGGCTGTCGTAGCACTTGCTGTTGTGTTTTGAGGATGATCTGTTGTTGACGATCTCAATCCCGCCTCTTCTCCTCCCAGCCTCTCTGATGCTGAATCAATGACATTTTTCCTAAGCTGCCTACATTTGGTGTTTTACTGCCAACTGCATGTGGCCCTCTCGTTTTAATTACTTCTGCTGTGTCTAGCACTATATGCTCCATAATGTTTCAGAGACTACTGGCAATTAAAATAAAAAATAAGTAATACATTACAGGTTACAACCGAGTCGATCTCCACGTATTGTAATTCCCGGCAGCTTTGTATGCTGAGCTTTCCAAGTGGCATGTAGCCCACGTAATAATAACGAAACCCCGAGACACAGAGGAAAGGCGAGGGAGGAATATTGTCTTTGTAGGTTCCCGAAAGGCATAATTTCCTGATGGTTGCTTTATTTTTCCAATTCCTTTGCTCTTGAAAGAAAACGTCAACATACTTGACTTTTCATCTTCTGGTTTCCAGGGGACTAAATGTAATCAATCTCCTCGGTGAGGAAGGGCTGTGGTTGCACCGAGCAATCTCGACTGATGTTTGGGGCACTTCAGTGCATGTCGGCATTATAAAGTTTTGTAACTGTTTTATTGGGCTTTGGACCAGGTCGGGAGGGACTAACCAGATACGGGTTTTTTTAAGCAACGCAATAGTTCTGCCCACAAAAAA
The DNA here is from genome assembly GCA_013398225.1 of Steatornis caripensis. Classification (NCBI taxonomy): domain Eukaryota; kingdom Metazoa; phylum Chordata; class Aves; order Caprimulgiformes; family Steatornithidae; genus Steatornis; species Steatornis caripensis. Next base: position 134,611 of record VZSC01018200.1, on the reverse strand, counting down.
CAAGGGCAAAATGTCGTCCGGCCATCCTGCTGAGTAATCCTAACAGTTACTTCTCGTTCTTGTTTTTTCTCAGTCCTCCTTTCCCCCCCGCAAACTGTTTTAGGCAGTCTCAAAGAGAGAACAGAGAAAAGCTAAAATGAAAAACCGCTATGCAGGGAAGCACGAGCAACATGGGGGATTTTTGTTTAGAAATCCAAGCAGCAGATTTCCATTATTACAAATGCCGGCTGAATTCACTTGTGACAATACACTACATTTAATTTACATGTAAAGTGACAAATTAAAATCTGAAATTTCCCATTTTCTTCTCTGAGTGGAAGATAACATGACAAGCTCTGAAAAATGCCTCGGCTCTGCCCCAGTGGCACTGCAAGTCTGGTCGTGCTGCAGCCTTCCTGTGTTTTCTGAACGTGACTGAGCTTTTAGCAGCACGTGGAAACACTTGAGCCAAATACTCAGAGGTGTTTGGGCGCCTAAATCTCATCTCAGTTAGGTGCTTTTAAGAATCTGGTCCCTAGATCCCGGGAACTGGGCTGAAATACAGCTGCTCTTTGCACAAAGATCAGGAGAGTGACTTGTATCAGTAAGGGAAAGAAATATTTGTTGTTGCTGTATGGTGTAATGCCATGTGAGTGGCTGTGTTTAGGTTAGGCTAAAAGTCAGCCGGGACCTGTCGGTGGCAGTGGCTGTTGTTCAAAGGAAGAGTGCACAAACCGCGTGCGTACAGAGCAGCCCTTCCCAGCTTCACCGCCCTGGCTCGCAGGAAGGAGGGATTTGAGCACGTCTTGAACTGGAGGTTGTTTCTGCACCTTTGCCCTTGTGTCCCTCACAGCGCTGCTTTGGTAAAGCTCATCCATACCTTTCGCTGTCCTTGCTGTCTTTCAGAGTGTCTTTTCGAGCTCCATTATGTCCTTTTTTTGAGACAGGAGGGCCGTAGTGGCACAGAGTATTCCAGACAAGCATGGGTGGTAGTACCTGAATTTTGTGGTAGCTGAAGGAAAGAGGTACGTTTGTCTGTTCAGCAAAGGAACTCGCGTGTATCTCTGCGTCTGGTGTGCTGTGTGTTAGAAACAACCACTTGGCGCTTCACCGGTGTGGACATAGACAGGGTTCTGGAAGTTTGTGTGGTCCACTGACCTTTCAGTCCGGGCTTTGGTTCGTTGCTACTGTTACTGTTGTTGCAACCTCAGAGAATCCTCTTGTCCTGCAGTTGAAAAACAGCTGAAACATGGGCAATGCTTATACCTGCACTGGCCCACTTTTCACCCTCAAATCATCTCCCCTTTCTGTTTGCTTGTTTTACGGTCTGCTGTGTGGAGGCACATGAGGATACCCCATCATTGCTGTAGCGGGTCGGTTTTGACTGTGGCAAGTTCAGGGCTCAGCTGAGTGCCATTGTTCATTTGTTACAGTGGCAAACAGCATCAGCCCAGCTGACACTTGCATCCGTGAGCGCTTTCCTCTGTAGGAATTCACAAAGCAATTGCTTAATCTTTTCTGACACACTTTTGGTGCTTAAATAAAAAACTACTGGCTTATTCCCATTCCCAGGCACTGTGATGTAGAGACCTGGCGAATTAAAGTGTTGATGAACTCCTTTGTTTCAAATGATTGCAGTAGAACATAACAGAGAGTAATTTTAACTAGGCTAAATGAAACCTAAGTTTTCTGAGTGATACTGATGTCTTTTCTTAAGGAGACATCGATAGCAGCTGCTTGCTGACCTCCAAGGCAAGTCAGGCTGAACTGCTCACAGCGGCAGAAAGCACAAGTGCTCTCTCTGAACTAAAATCTGTCTTCTGTGGGCTGAGCTCCTGCTCCTGAACCTTGGCTCGCTGAATTCAGTAGGAAACCTTCCCGTGACATGAGAGGAGATGTTCTGAACATCTCCCCCGGAGCAGGAATTGTTGAGAAACCTCAGTACTGCAGTCGTGGGACCTTCGTGGGTCAGATCAGCTTGAGAAGGGAGACAACCCCTACGGCTCCCAAACACAGAGCACAGAGACAACTGCAGGTCTCAGTGTACCTGGCTTCCCTGTATTCCTCAAACCAGACTTTTTGAAAAAGCTCATCGGAAATCACGCCATATGGCAAGTGTCAGGAGCCATGCAGAGTTATGTTCCAGGCAGAGGAGCCCCAAATTCCCCTGTGACCCGGGGGGCACATGCTCTGCTATCTCTGCCCAGCCCTGTGCTTGGAGATTGCCATCTCTCAGGGCAGTAGTGTCAACAAGAGGCAACTCGATAGCGTGCCCCAGGCGTGCAAACCCTTGTCTCTCACACTGCACGGCAGACTTTAGAGCAAAAGAAGGTGGACGGGAACTGTGTAGGTATGCGATGACCTTTATGCTTAACTGTGCTCACATTCACAACCCTCAGACTTAGGCTGAGTGAGCCAGATGCTCCTCCCTGGGGCCGTATGTTGTGCCACACTCCCGCTGCAGCCATTTTCAAAAGCAAATATGGTTTTGGTTTGGTTTGTTCTGTTTCGTTCCTGCTGATACTAAATGCCAGCACTAGGCACAGGGAGTGCTGCAGGGAGAAGCCAACCGCTGACGCTGAAGGAAGGATTCTAGAGGTAGCACGCTCGCAAAAAGATAGTTAATATCATTTTGCAGAACAAAGATAGTCTCCAGCACACAGTGCCTAGCATGGAAGTGATTTGCCAGAGCAGGCATGGTGGGAAGAGTAGCAGTGGTATAAAGAAGGGTGTTTGAGCTCTTATTCTGCAAGCAGGAAAATGTCTTGATTCAGTAACAGAGAGCAATGCAGAGTTGCTTCCCCATATAACGGAGCGTGGTACAGGGCAGGGATAGCATTTCAGAAGGTGCACCTCGCTGCTAGCAGCAAGAGGGGAAATCACTGCAGGCCACTGAAGACAGGCTGTGCAAAGTGGGCTGGGACTAGCACGGCTCAGAGACAGGCTGTGAACAGCACAAACTCTGCCTGGACTTTCTGTACTGCTGCTTATGCCAGAGTCAGCCGTAAAACAGCCATCGATTGCAGGTGGGAGAGAATCGAACAGATGCCGAGGCCTTTTGAAAACCCCATCAATTCTCTCAGGACTCTTGCAGCATTGCTTTGTCACAGGTTTCCATTTGCTTCCCGTTTCTCTTGTACTACTGTAAGCAGTCCTGGTGGGAGAGGTCTTTCAACAGCCCCGCGGTCTGTGCTGCAGCTTTTCAGGAGGAGCCCGTGGGCTGTAGGCATTTCACAGGCCTTTTTCATCCCCTGACCTTCCTCTGCTCTCCACTCAGCCTTTCATTCCCTGTCCTCCCCAGGGCTTGCCCTGCTCCCACCACAATGCAGGAAGCCATAAGCCAGCAACGTCACAGCAGGGACGTCTGCCACACGGGTACGCATCCACGCAACGCACAACGCCCTGTTCTCACCCATCTCGAAAGCACAAGAGTCACACGCTGAAGCGACCACCTCAGCAGCACAGTCGGTTTCTGCTGTGAGGAAAGGGAGGTGATATTTCTGTATGAGAAACACGGATGAAAGATGTCAGAAACGACCACAAAACCCAAAAGCCGCCACTACCCAAAAGAGCAAGATCCTCAAGCCCCCCAGTGCCGGGGTGGTTTACCCGGCTGTTCCAGGTGCTCTCTTCAGGCTGAGCTCTTGTTGCGCTGGCTGACTGCCGCCGACCCAGCAAATCTCCCACACGCAGGGATTGATGCTCATGGTGCCTGCTCAATACCGAGGTATCTAGAGCTCCTGAAAGAAGGAAGTTTTGATGGCAATATCCATTTCTAAAGGTAGTGTGGAGATGAGGAACAGCCCTTTGCAGCAGAGCTGGAGGGAGGCTTCCCGGCAGGGAGCCCGCAGGGGCCGGGCGCTGCTGAGGGAGGAGAGGCAGCAGCCAAGCCAGCAGCGAGCTGCAGGGCTGGGTCTCTTATCCTGCTGGGCAACTCTTCTTAAAATCCAAGTCGGTGATTCAGATTAGCATCCTAGGGCTTTACCTCTCCTGAAAGATCTCCCCTGCTTGAAAAAGGAGCCTGGGTTTTCTCTGCGTTACGCGGAATTGCCTGCCTTGCAGAGCAGGGATGTGTAGTTTCAGAAGGATGTTGGTCTCCTGAAAGGTAGAGGTTAAGCAAGGAGGGTGTGTAGGTAAAAAAGAGCAAGTGGAACCCACACCACTGCCAACCAAGCTGTGTAATACCTCCCATTTCAGCCTTTGTTCAAAGAGGGACAATTATCCAGCACGCTATTTTTTAGGCAAGGTGAGGAGCCTGAATTCACCCTCACAGCAGCCCCTCTGCACGGGGTGGTTACGGAAGTGCTCAAGGGAAACGGCGGTATGTTAAAGCAGTTTCCCAGGCTGCCGAAAACCTGCTGGGCTCTGCAAGGCCCTGGTGCATCCCCGGAGGGGCTGCGAGGTGCAGCGCAGGACCTCGTTCCTGGCCTGGCTGTAGCACAAACCACAGGGGTTCCCGGTGGTCTCCACGCGCTTCGGCACCATTGCCTGGCAGCCGACCCACTTGAATTAGCGATTATTGAAAACGCTGCCGAATTGGTACACGATATTATTAGCCTACACAAGCCTTGTTGCGCTGCGTGTGTAGATGGTACAAAACGCTGGGATAAAGCCGTGTTCATCAGGGCTGTTCGGAGAGTTAACACATCCCCCCTGGCGCGGGCGGTGATGTTGGATGTGTTACCCTCTGAGGTTCGTAGAACAGCAGCAGTAGCGACGTGCTGTTCCTGCCTCGCTGAAAGGCTGTGGGTTTAATTTCTGCTGCTAAGTAGTGCTATTTGCAAACCCACGGAGGGTACAGAGCAGGTTTCTAGGACGTGGGCTCGTATATATTCATCCTTTTCATCCGATGCTTTTGACCTTAGGGTATAATGTATTCTTGTGTACCTTTGTACAGCACCCTTTGCTAGACAAGTAAGATGGGCCAAAGGTTGTGGTACTGATCTGGGTTTGGGAGACACGGGTTTAATTCTTCCACAGACTTTTTGTGACAAAATCTCGCATAATAAAAACCTTCAGGAAGTGAGGTTCGGCAACAATGACACAGAAACTGCAAAAAAGGCATTTGTGAAAGGTACAAAACATCCCAAGGCACTTGGTTGTTAAACTTCAAGTGTTGTGCCTTGCCTAGAGGTCTGCAGAGCTTGTGTGTGCGTGCGCTTGGCTTTCTGGTCTGTTCAGTTGCAAACAGTCTCAGTAATGAAGCTGGGCGGTTTTGGCTGCACGGATCAAATAGCAACGGTGGTGACTGCAAATTAATAAAGGGGGGAAAGTAAGAACATGAAAGGCTGTTTTTCAAGCACTGGCTGCCAAAATCTCTTCATAGGGCAAAGGTGGGTCAGGCAGGGCAGCGACGGGGTCAGGATGAATCCTCCTGGGATGTCTCTGTTCCCGTCCCGTTACAGAAGAGTTCACACGACAGCTGCACCCAGGGAATGGTGGGAACCCTGAGCAGATACGTCCTGATGATCCACTTATTTGTTTATTTCCCCGAACTCCAGAGACACTTTAAAAGAATTTCCTAACATGGCTGTAATCGTTTCTACGGGCAGCCAGCTCTAACTTAATTGTCAAGGATGATCTCCTCTTCAGAGACTGCAGAAGGATTATTTTGAAACGGCATACGCAGGCGGCAGAATGAATGCGGTTGTTACAAGTCTGGTGCGGAAGCCGGCACAGCTGGCGTGGGCTGGGCTCTTTTTGGTTATCCCTGAGGAGGGAGCAGGGGCTAAGACAGTCAAAGAGACCGAAGTTAGTGTTTGGGGAAAAGCAACATTTCTTCCCACAGCAGAAATCAGCCACTCCTGTTCTTCAGGTCGGTGCTCTCTGGAGAACAGGATGGGGCAGGAGCATCCTTCAAGTACCATTAGTCTCAATTAAAATATTTGCTTTCTTCATCGCCAAGGGTCCAACCAACCCTGGCCGCCATGCCAACACATGTATCAGGTCCAGCCACAGGAGGGGGACAAAGATGCACTTGGTGAGAAAGTTTTATCACTGAAGAGATTTAATTTAACCTCCAACTACAAGGCAATGGGACTTCTCTCCTGCAGGCAGATTAGCAGAGTCCATGCTTTTCAGTCCTTTGTGTTTCAGTCTTGCTGTGCATGCACAGCAGATCCTTGGGGTAGGGACTATGCTGTTTAGTTTGCAAAGGTTTCAGACAATACTGTCATCACAGGAAACGAGGATGAATAATAATCCAATAGATACAGCAGAGAGTGGGAATTGGCTTGAGAGGGATGTGTTTTCCAGCAGGAGCTGTTCGCCCTGCCCTTGGCACTGGCAGGCAGGGAGGGCTGCTGCGTCAGATGGTCTGTCGGAGCCTCCCCACTTCCAGCTCAGGGTGAGCTGTGGCTGCCCTAACCCTAAGCCTTGGCAGGACGTTGGTGGAGCAGTGCGGTGGCTGGTCCGTCTCCGCTGAATCTCGCCAGCACTGCCCGGTCTGGGGTGATTTCCCAGAGGGAGACGGCGAACATTGCCCAGTCTGTAGCACGTTAGTTGAAAGATGCCCGTGACGTACATGAAATACACCCTTGCCCCATGGATACACAGCAGGCACAGCGTAGCGGGCTGAAGCGAAGGCAGCCTCGTGCAGGGCTGCAGCCACAGCAGCAGGCAGCTGGGGCTGGAGATGGAGCTAGCTTAGCAGTAGGGAGAGCAGGTGGCCGAGCAGCAGGGAGGAAGACTTGCCAACCACACACATCACTAGGATCCTGAAAGGAAACAATTTGTTTAACTAGTTTGCCAAATAATATCTATATTATGAATGCACCAAACATTGCTTATTCCTCCTCACTGGAGGATTCTTGCTTCCAGGACGAACATGTTGTTTTCTGCGGTTCGTAGCTAGGGAGGATTGGGAAGAGCTGCCGAAGCCCCGGCGGCTGCTTTGCCAGGAGGAAGCAGCTCTCCACTGTGAGTGTCAGTCAGTGAAGGTGGAGGGTGGGTTGGTGCTCCCATAAATCACCCCAGCTTTCACTGGGGCCGAGTCTGCTCAATGTGTCCATGAGCCTTTGTTCATCTCCTCTCTGCGTTGGGTTTCTACCTGTTCGTCCCCATTTTGGGGAGCTCCAGGGTGCGGGCAAACACCTGGGGAAGTGCTGCTTCCCAGCTGGTCCCTGTGGCTACGCCTCAAGCCTGATGCACTTCTAAAAGCCTCAAGGATGGATTTTCAAGTGCTCACAACCCGCATCTGAGGCCAACTTTTCAAAATAGTCCAAGTTCAGTTTAGGGTCCTAAATTACTGAAATACCTGGTTTTTGTCTGGAGCCACTCAGTATGGGTCACGGGCACGCTCAGAGCTTTGTATCTAATATTAATTAGTGCGCATGTGTCAGAAGCGCTGTTTGAACTGGGGCCTCAGTATGTCAGAGGGGCAGTGAACACGCAGAAAACCGCGGAGGAGGGGTGACAGCAGGTGTGCAAGTGCTGTAGAGCTGCGTACTTTGGTATCAAATCCTTCAACTACAGTAACTGAGCATCTGCACTCCAAAGCCCTTATGAAACTAAAAAACGATCTGTCCAAAACCAGGTAATGTTCAACCTGCAGCCGACTTTGCTGATTTTCCCTAAGTGACAGGGTTTAAAAGGAAAATTGATGAGGAGATGGACGTGACATATGACTTGCATTGGCATTAGTGTGACCCTAGAAAAACTTTCATAGCAGCATAAGAAAAATAAACACAGTGGAAAAGCATTTATGGATCTACGTTGACTTAAACGGTCACCCAAACAATTTCCTTTTCTGCCTCCCACAGGAAAAAATGAAACTAGGAAACATAATAAAACCAGAAACTCCAGGACTCCTCCTGCCTGGCATTTCCAGGCTTTCTGGAGCTTGAAAAACACTGGGTGCACCTGAACACAGACAGTGCTAAGCAAAGGCATGCTTGCTGATACTTGCAGGAACTGAGGTGCTTTCCCTGCTCTGTCAAAACGCATTTGGGTCGGTGGTTTGCAGGTGGGCAGGATGGGGAGGCAGAGAGAAGTGCTGGAGGGTTTGGAAGTGGCATAACCAGGCAGGCACCTTCCCCGCTTCTCCCAGGTGCCCTTTCGCGTCGTGACTGCAGAGATATTTTCCTCTAGTGCTTCAGCTTCACTTAACTCTCCCTTTGATCAGTGTTTATACTAATGGAGCTGGGTATGAGCTCTAATATCCCTAAATGCTGTAAGTATATATCTATAAACACTAAAAAAACCATTCCGTATATAATAAACAGAGACCAGAACTGTGAATTAAGGCCCCAGACAAGGCAGATGCACGGCAACAATTCTCAAGGACTTTGAAGTTAAAAGCCTTGCTGTGTAAATGTAAGAGCTTTTGTAAGTCAAACCAGAAGTCTCATTAACACAAAACTTCCATGATCAGAAACCTGACCAGTTGAGTGAGAATCCCCAAGGACACGAGCATTTAGCGCACTTTCTAATTAAAAGAGAAGAATTATGGTACAGCAGTTAAAATATGTTTTATACTTGTCGAGGAAATATTAGGTAGATTGGGTATGCAGAGATGCGCTGCCAGGGCTCTTTACAAACAGGACAGAAGCAAACCGAGGTGCGAACAGGCATAAACGAGTTATCTGAAAGTCCTGTGGTTTCCTCTGCGCGTTGTCAGCTTGGCTAAGAAAGCAGGATTGGGCCCGATCTTTTTTGGGCGCTGCAGAAAGTCCACCTCTTCTGGACTCCGCTCCAGACCTGAACTGCAAGGAGACACTGCTGAGCCACTGCCGAGGTCCCACGCGTAGGCTGTGCACTCCTACCTCTTGGGAAGTTCTATTTCTTACCCTGTGCGTGGTGTCCGAAGGATCTCTGCCTCCCGTAGCTCCTGGCCTGCCGGCAAGGTGCTGGGAACAGCTGGGCCGGGGGAGCTGAAGTCAGTGCATCCCTTCCTGCTAAGCAGAGGCTGGTAAAAATAGACAGATATTGATTAAACTGTCCACTGGGCTCCCGTGAAACTCTTCCACCATGGGAAGCCGTTTAGGTTTCAGTTTTAATGAGCTGATGTTCCTTTCACACCACTGCTAGTGAACGCTGGGCCTGGACCAGGATTCGTCCTGGGCACAGCGAGGCGTTAGGAAGGGGCTGTGTGTTTGTGGAAGCCGAGTTTTGTCCAGTTCTGGGACATCGGTTATCTTCTGGTGAATTTGTGTTAACAGGAGCTAGGAGGACATTTCTGAACAAGATATAACTGAACATCTAATAACATAATGTCTTTGTGGGAGGAGAGGAATAAATTAAAACCATAGTCCATTTCAAGATGTATTCTAGTAATTCAGTTCTCTTAAAAACTGCTTTCGTTTCAAATTTCCTGCAGTTTTTGGAAGCTGACAGGAAAGGGAGAACTTCAACTACAAAGAAATATTTTACTTAATGCCAAAAGAAATTACGCGTCCAAATGCCATGGGTTTTTTTTTTTAAAAAGAATTTTAAAAATATTTGTCCAACATAAAAAAAAAAAATCATTTTGGTTTCTTACAAAATGAAAATGCATCCCTGTTTTCACATGTGCCAGCAAACTGAAGCGTCATTTATTGCATGGTTCTGGCGTCAGGGCTGGTGACCTGGCGAAATTCCTGTTTGAGAGCTCAGCTGAATTCAAAAGCAAAGCTCTTGATGAGTTCGTTAGTCTAAATATTCTGCTTTTTTAAGTTAAATATTGTGCCTGTTGTCACTCTTTGCTCTTTCTTTTGGGCATGACCGTCTCTCTTTCTTCCCTAAGCTCTTTTATACCCTTTTCCTGGTGGCTTAATACTTGCTGAGCCCTGCTTGAGACCAGCTTACGTGGGTGGGTGGTGAGCCCACAGGCAGATGTAGGCTTCTGTCGGAAGAGGAATCTCAAAGTCTGGCTGTGGAACCTGTTTCCCCTCCGTAGGGTACAAGGGAGATNTTGCTGAGCCCTGCTTGAGACCAGCTTACGTGGGTGGGTGGTGAGCCCACAGGCAGATGTAGGCTTCTGTCGGAAGAGGAATCTCAAAGTCTGGCTGTGGAACCTGTTTCCCCTCGCTAGGGTACAAGGGAGATGTCCTCGTTTACGTACTAGTCTGTAAACCTGATGTTCTGAAGTGCTGCTCTGACTTGCTGTCCTACCACTAGGAAACGCCACGATAACCACGTATGTAAAGGACCGGAGTTCCAAAGGGCCTCTTCATAGCTCCTGGAAGCTGAACACGCGTTAATGCAGCTGTATGGGAGCCGGGCCGTCAGGAAAATCGAGTGCCATTTCGGGGTTTAGGGTGAAGTGAAAAACCTACGGTTAATGGAAACGTGTTTTGAGAACGCTTTGTGTTCAGAACCAAGTCCTGAAGTTCTCCCTTCCTCAGGTAAAGACTCGGTGGCTCCACCGCAGCTGAGCCGCTGTCTTTGCTCAGTCAGACCCTGAGAGGTAAGTCAGTCAGCTGAAACTCGTTCAGGTTTTGCGGGTACGCAGCCTTGAGTGGGTTGTCGGTACAGCCAGGCTTACAAATATTTGTGCTTGCTTCTTTTTCCATGTGCTAATGTAGCACTTACTTTTGAAAACAGGGAGTTAAATATTTCGTTAACCCTTAAGTGCAGACTATCGCACTCATCTGAGACACAACGTTTTCAGGAAAAATTTATCCAAAGCACTGAGTATGAACAGAAAAAGGGGAGCACGGGCAGAGGCAAAGCTTCAGTACCTGCAAAACAAACAACTTCAGGTGGCTTTAGTGGAAAGGACTAATGAAAAAGTGGAAAAGCAGGTGATACCAGTAGGATATAGGAGTGTGAGCTGGGGGTGGCCTCTGAGCGAAGGGTTAGGGTGCTCGCTGCCTTCCCCGCTCGGCTGCCTCTGCAGCCTCCTGAGAGCCTCAGGTGCCTTGTCCGAGCTCCGGCATCGCTCTGCACAGAATAATCGGGGCAAGTAGAATTATGTAAAAGAGGTTTTCATTATTCTTTTAGTGATAGCAGTATTATTATTTTAATGAGCGGTTTATTCATTATTATTACTGCTCTGTTTTATTAGCCTCTGCTACCATTTGTTTAAGGAACTGTCTCGTGAGCTGTAAGAGAGAAGTGAATTACGCTGAGCCCGACTGCCTTCGGTTTACACTGGTGGGAGGCAAAAAAGAATTGACTGGTTTTTATGATCTTGGTGGAATTGGTACATACACTGCTTTTTGAAAATGTTAGAAGCTGTCTACATGGTGCGAAAGGTGTTTCTGGGGTCTATTCCCCTTGAGTTTGGCAGAAAACAGCTTTTTGTACCATTGGTTTGACTGGGTCTCTTGATGAGCAGCTGTTCCTCATTGGCAGCCACCAGTTTCTTGCGGATTATTTCCGAAACAGCAAGAGACAGCAGCCATCGCTTCCGTTACCCTTGGATAAAGGCTGCCTGTCAAAATGTTTCCTTGGTCTCTTGTTGTGAGGATTAGGATTTTTTTCCCAGCTCATGAGAAGTTAGATGATTTCAACAGATTTCGCAGCCCGCTTCAGGATTCCTCCCAAAAATCTGATTTGTGAATTTTGTGAACAAAGAAATGTCTTTCAGATCAGGTCAGCAGAAACCTTTCCTGTGCGGGAGCCAAAATGCTTTATCTTACCTTTTGACATCCTTAAAACTGCTTCTTTTTTGGTGGAAAATGGGAGAGAATTTTTTTTAAAAGACGTTACTTCAAAACAGGAAGATGAAAGTCTAAAAGTTTCACTTTGAGAACGTGGAGTTAAGATACTTCCACAACTCTGAAACTCTTTGAGACACGTTACGTGAAATATTTATCGGACTCGACCTTTCTAGAGCTAGCTTTGCATGAATGACGGACTACAATCAGGTTTAATTTCAAACTGGTTTTATAATGGTGGCAATGCAAAAGCAGTGCTGCTTGGGGAAGCTCCCCTCTCTGAGAGCTGCTGAAATGAGTAGCTTCTGGTGTCCGCCGTAGGGCAGCACCTTTAATATCGGTAACCCCGAGGGAAGGTTGGAGACTGGTGGCCCCTTTAGGGTCTCACCAGTGGACTGTTGCGAACTGCCGTTTTTGTCTTCTGCTCTGGATGTTCTTAGTCCAGGTTAGTAATTGCAGCGAGAAGGCAGGAGGAAAACAAACCCCCACGAGGCTGGGTGAAATACGAGCACGAGAGACGCCCCTTTGCTTCAGGCTCGCGTGGTAGGGAGGGAGGAAGGCGAGCACGTATCTGGATCAAACCAGAAGATTCCCAGGCGTTTCTTGGGGTAAATAATGACAGGGTTTTTAGCAGCATTTCCATCTTTTCTACCTGGTGCTGAGCAAGGTGTTTACACCATGCCTGTTGGGTGCTGTCAGGGGTTTATCAGCTGGTATCCTCCCCACCCTGCGTAATATTCTGGAAGCATCAGTGCTGTTTGGGGAGCTGAGGCTCCTGTTACAGGTTACGTCTGTTCTTCCTTTGGTCCCTTCCAAGCTCCTGAATGCCTGCAGCAGCCAGGATCATCCTCAGTGCCTCCTCCTCAAATGTCTTTCGTCTTCATTTTTGCCCAGTATGCTCTACATCTGGCTAAAACAGTTTTCTTTCTGCTAGCATTTTCACACAATATGTATGAAAACTCCAGCATAATTAAATAAACCAGTGCTGAAACCCCCCAAAGAACAATTATCTTTTCTGTGAAATACTCCCGGCAGAAATCTTGGAAAACTTACATGTAATTAGTACATTGAGCCCCGGTGCAGCATTAAATACAATGCATTAGGGCGCGTAATGCCGACTTCTCTAGGATTCCAATTGACCGGCGATAGCGCGTTTGTGAGCGATGTGCAGACTGACTGGTTTTACACGTTTACGCACTGTTAGTGTAATGATTTGAGAAGTTATTTAAAGCTTATACTGTACCCCAGTCTCCGTTACACTTGCTAGGCTGTTCTCCTTATCTGCTGTGCGTCGCCCTTTAAGCGGCTGGTCTCTGCCATCTGTATTATCAGGGAGAAAGAACGGTCTCGGAGGTTAGAGCACCAGATCAAAACTTAGCAGAACTGGATTAATTGCATAGCTGAGCTATACGCTTCCAGGGGATTAATCACTTAGGGCCAGATTTTAAAAGGTATCTGGGCCCCCAAGACGGCGGACGGCGTGATTATTCCAAAATACTTGCACGTCCAACCCTCATCAATTGCAGTTGTCTTAGGTGCCTGAACACATCAAAAGTTGTCTGATAAGAGAGAGGCCTGACCCAAAATACGATGAAGTCGACAGAAGGACGGAAGAAAATCAGTGGCTTTGTACTAGGTGCTTATGGAACACAGAGGCATCTTATTTGTAAGCAAGGCTCAGGTGCCAACCGAGAAGCACTGCTTTAGAGCCTGGCACTGTTAATGATCACAGAATCATAGAATGGTAGGGGTTGGAAGGGACCTCTAGAGATCATCTAGTCCGACCCCCAATGATGATGGAGGATGCTGAGCTGGCAACTCTCTTGCATTTCCTAAAGGGGAAGGTTTGCCAAGAAAGATCATAGCCCTTCAAGTTGTTAGTTCTTCTAACAGCAGGTTGAGTTGTCTTTTGTTTTTCCAAATGCGCATATACATGCCTCCACGCTGAAGGAAAGCGGCCTGGAGGAACAAACCTAGCTGATTCAGATTGGCTAATACGCCGCCGGGTGACCAGGAGGAGGTCTCCTGGGGGAAAAAAAAAGTCTTGATAGAAAGGGAGATTTCATGCTTAGGTATTTGGAGTCCAGTTTATCACAAATGAGGAAGAACAAGCCGTGCATGAGAGGGAGTAGGCGTGTCAATTCGCTAGTGGAAGGTACCCAAGCACTAAGCTGAGAAGGGAGATGTGTGAGAACTGATGTAAACCAGAGTATTAACACTGGAATGTGAGCGCTGCTTTATCTTGAAAGCGCCCCTAGTAAGTATTTTCAAATATATAAGATGATGTGAGTCCACCAGGTATTAAAATCTGGAGGGGAAACTGGTCTGAAAAGAGGATTTCCAAGGAAGGTGCTCCTCAGGGGCAGCGGTGAGGCTTGGGGTGTGCGTCTTGTCTTTCCCACAGGTGAGCTGCCGGGCTGGGAGCTGAGCTGCAGCAGGGCTGGCGCAAACCTTCTCGGCCGTCTGGGCCCCTTGTGCTCCCTTGCAGCTTCCCTGGTGCAGATTTGTTTCTTGTAAGCAAAGGTTGAATGACTCGTGATGGGAGAGCTCTTGGGTTTGGTTTGGGCCGTTGTTGATTTCTGCCGTCGCTTCGGCATTATCCTGTGGGAACATCGGAGGAAATGGGGGTTTGATACTGCAGTTTGTGTGAGGGCTGGTCCTAGCCTAGGTGGCTTGCCCCTGCTAGAACATCCTGCAGGAGCAAACATAGTGATGCATTCACTGTTGGGATAGGAGTTAGAAACCCTTTGCTAGAAAAAGGCGTCATGATCTCTTAAAGCAAACTATGCAACACCGTGCACTGTCCTGTAATGCGATTTTATACCGGAGGAAGCAGGAGTGTCTAGGCAGTATGGTACAGGCACAGAGAAGTGAGAGCTCCGAGGAAACCTTGGTGGGGACAGTCTTCGCTGCACAGGGGCAAGGGCAGAGCCCGGGGCTGCCACCACCACAGGACAGTCTGGTGAGCCACCTGCAGCCGCTCCAAGCCAGCAAGGCTGTAGAAGAGCAGTGGCAAAGCTTTGAGAAAGGTACAGCCAAATCCGGTATGAGCTGTAGCAGAGCACAGCCGTGCAGGTAACACGGGGCTCAAGGGCCGCTAGTCCGTCAGCTATGAAAGAGGACACGCACCTACCAGGAGGTTTCACAGAAGGGATTTTGTCACTGGGAAGCCTAGAAGAGATGGGAAGCGCTGCTGGCAGCAAAATGAGGACTACGTAAAGAACTAACTACAGCACTGAAAAGTGAAGTTAATGACAACAGTTACACAAAGCCGCGTAACAGTATATTAGTAATTTAAGAGTAATTTAGTAATGACGTGTACCTTCTCGACCTGCTGGCTGTGAGGTGACAACAGTGCAGGGCTCTAGTAAAGGAAACACCAAGTCCTACAGATAAAAACAAAAGTATTTGGAGTGGTTGAGTCTGTCTCCTGTCTTCAACAAAGAGTGACCGCCACCCCAAGACCTCGGGCATCCGCCAGTGGACAGCAGATGAGGTTACTGTGCCGTGGTGGCCAGGCGCAAAGCCGGATGCGAGCCCCTGCTGCCCTTCAGGAGTGATTCTGCGTGTGGACACGGCCTCCTGCGCTGCTGTGGAGCTTCTGAGCAGGAGAGCCCTGCCTAAGCCTCCGCACAAGCAGCTGAATTGTCTCCTGGGCTCCCTTTGGCCCTCTGATGTGCGAACATGGAGCGGCAGTGAGGATCCAGCTCTTCTAACCTGTTAAAGTTGTGGATGAAAATACACATCGCTGCCCTTGAAGGAGTGCAATCAGAGAAGCCTGTGATAGGGGAGCGTGGCACGGATGAAAGAAGAACGCAAAGGACTTTGAACATGTAAGAGATTGTGAACAGGGGCAATCCCAGAAGAGACATTCTTCAGGGAATTAGAAGGAAAATAGATGTTAGGGAGGCAGGATTAAAACTGTTTGATGTCAGAGGGGAGGAAGCTGAATCTTAGTTTTGATCATGAAAAGGCTGAGAGGAGGGTGAGTAATCTGAAATCAAAGTAGGGAAGGAAATCAAACCCGAGCATTAAACAACCTGCAAATCTCTCCCTTGAAGAGATGAGATCCAAGGGCCCAATAAAGGGAGGTGAGAGGTTTTCTTAGATCCTTGCAGAGGGACAGCCTCCCCCTGGAGAAGGGTCCGAAATTTCCCCTGGTCTGACAGAGAGGGAGCGAGAAAATGCTTGCCATGGCCAGGAAAGTCTCGCTCGCCACACGCCTTGGAGGAAGGACCAGCAGGTTAGCACCTATATCCNTTAGATCCTTGCAGAGGGACAGCCTCCCCCTGGAGAAGGGTCCGAAATTTCCCCTGGTCTGACAGAGAGGGAGCGAGAAAATGCTTGCCATGGCCAGGAAAGTCTCGCTCGCCACACGCCTTGGAGGAAGGACCAGCAGGTTAGCGCCTATATCCCAGCGAGAGCGAAAGGGAGTTGTGCCGTAAACGGGTTTTTTTTTCCTTCTTCTTCTTTTAATTTTCTGATGNGTCCGAAATTTCCCCTGGTCTGACAGAGAGGGAGCGAGAAAATGCTTGCCATGGCCAGGAAAGTCTCGCTCGCCACACGCCTTGGAGGAAGGACCAGCAGGTTAGCACCTATATCCCAGCGAGAGCGAAAGGGAGTTGTGCCGTAAACGGGCTTTTTTTTCTTCTTCCTCTTTTAATTTTCTGATGGGAATAATGTTTTCTGTCTTCTAAGTGCCCGGTTCTGGCACTGTCCAAACGGCTGAACGTTTTCTGTCTCTGCTGAAGCCCTCGGACGATGCCCCTGAGTCAGGCTGGCTGCGAGCCAAAGGAAAAATCACAGCTTCTGCAGAGAAATCCCTATTTAAGCTGCTGCTGAGCTGTACGTGTACGTGTGTGTGTGCTTGTGTTTGTGTGAAGTGTCCTGCCAAGCTGATGGGCTGGAGCTTCAGGATTAACAATGTTGACTCAGGCCTGAAGACTTTAAAAGAATTTATATCAACAGATTTTAAAGATCTTAAAATGTACAGCTTGAGGAGCCTTAGGTTTCTCAGGCAGCTGCCAAATCAAACTGAATAATAAAATAAAGCTGAATAATAAAGTGATCACACAGCGTAAGATCAAGACGGGGCTGAGTTAGAGGCATCTCCAGTAATTACTGCGTTGGGAGCAGCCTCCTGACAAGCCTTATGTTTCTGCTGACACACTGAGAACCAAGAACAGCAACAAAATTTCCCCAAATGAAAACAGCTCTTCCCTCGCCTCCCGCGTTACTCCCTGTTTACTCCTTTTGCTCTTTGCTGTCAGCACGACCTGCCTGGGAGAGGTGCCACGCGGGGCAGACGAGCCCAGGGTGAGATGTTGCTGGTCCAGAGCGATAGCGGCGGGGAGGAGAAGGGCTGGGAGCGACGCGGGGCTGGCTGGAGCCTGCAGGAAGGGGGGGTGGAAGGAGGAGCGGATCCCAAAGAGGACGATGCTGATGGAGGCGTGCACCTGGCACCAAAATGCACCGATCCCTGCTTTTAGACTGCTGCCCCCGCCTAGGAGGTCCATGTCCTCTTGCGCTCTCCCCAAGCGCTGCCAGCGCAAGCCGCGTAGGCACCGATGCCACGCGTAGCAGCCCGACGTGAGCCCAGCAATGGATGGCTACCTGCGCCCACGCTGCCCCCGCGTTTCCCATCCGCCTCGCGCGGAGCCATTTCGCCTTCCGTGCTTTCTCTGCTTTTTATTGCTGGTTTTGCTTAAAAGCCAGCAAAAATCAATATTAAAAGCCTAGTGAGGGGTTTTACAAAGAAAAAATTAAATTGCCTCGAGATGCTCGTTCTTCATGATTTGTATTGCAATAATGCTACAAAGCCCTTAAAGGCCCAAATAGGAAACTTCAGTTTGCTTTAAAGCTGTATGTGTTTTGTTTGGGGGCCTAGAGGTTTTTGATGAAAAGATTTCATTTTTTGATAAAAACGTGCTGGCAAAAATGAAGTTATTGAGAAAGGGGAACCAATTTTTATTCCTTTTTGGTGACATTTTTCATGAGATAAAATGTAATTCCTGAGAAACTCTAACTCTGGTCCTTTTTCATTCTTAAAATGTTTCTTTCTCTCTAGGCTCTCGACGTCTGTTTCGCATTGTCCTTTCAGAGTGCCAAGGCAAAGATATCTGTCTATTTTGGTGTTGTCAAGAGGTAAGGTTTGTAGGGAAAGGTAATATCTTTTCTTAGAGCAACTGATAGAACTGGGAAAAAAAAAAAAGGGACTTATTTTTGGGCATAGAAGCCCGGTCTGGCTCTTTTGTTTATAAATTACCCTTCTGTTCTCCTGGAGACCTTCCTGTCTCTACACGGAACTCTTTTAACTCTAGCTTATATACTCAAAAAGCACGCTCATCATTTATCTTTACTGCTACTGCAGTCTTCTCGTCACCTCTGCTTTCTTTCCTTCTTCAGCTCCTTACTCTTCTCTGTTTTGCAATCTTCTCAAGTGGCACCTGTAGCTGATGTTTTATTACTTGTGTATGCCTTTGTCTAATCCTCCGGTATTTGAGGCATATCCTTTGGTGTGCGTGCTTGTCTTCTCTGTGCCCTGGGGATATTTATCGCTAATTGATTCACATACATGGGAAGGTAAACATTCATTTCTCATAGAATACACATTTTACTTGCAGCTGGACAATCCCTAGGGCTTTTATTCTCCCGTCCGTCCCATTATGCGTAGCTGGTGGGAGCTAAAATGCAATAAAGCACACCTCTGGTAAGGTCTGCAGTGCACTGAGCAGCGTATTCGGGATTTGTGTTGCTGCTGTTGGAACTCACTGACCACGCTGGGAGATGCAGCGGTTTCCATCAAAGTCAGTGTTCGATGTACCTCTGCCTCTCAGCAGGGGAAATATCCCTGGCAAGCCCTTGAAAGGGACAGACAGACTGACTGAGGCTTGGGGAGGAGGGAGCCAACCGGTTCTGTTCGACATTTCCATTAACAAGCTGGCTGATGGAATGGATAGCATGCTTATTAAATGTACAGATAGCACCAAGCTAGTAGGGACTGCAAATATATTGGACAACGGGATGAGAATGCAAATGAGTTCAGCAAATTGCGGAAATTATTTGGGGGGAATAAATGAAATTAGACACGAGTGCAAGGCACGAAATTTGAGCTGGAGGAATCAATGCACAGCGAACGAGGAAGAGGCAGCGATTCTGCAGGAAGGAAACTGATGAGGAAAGTAAAGACTGAACCAGGAGTTCAGCAAGTCTCGGCGTCAAGGAGGGAAGAAAAGGCAAATATAGGTCGGACATCAAGCAACAGGCTCCTTTTCCAGCGGAGGTGATGCAGGCTAGGTATTAGAAAGGCTTTTTGATGGCGAGCAGCGTTCAGCCCAGGTCGAGGATGCTGAGGAAGAGCATCACCCAGGGCTGGTACAGCTGTGGGGCAGGGGCGCGAAGCAGCAATTCCTCAGGATCCTTGAACCCTGCTGCCTCCTGGTTGTGCTTCTCAGCCTTGTGCCCCACACTTCCACTCGCTGCAGGAGACCCGAGGCGTGAAAAGACCAATCGCTCATTTAGGGTTGCACAGGGGCTGTGCGCAGCCCGCTCTCTCCCCTGGCCCGGGAGGCAGCGACGGCTCCACGCTCTCCCCCAGCTCCCCCTGTACCTCTGCCCTGGGTCAGGACTAGCCAAAATTTTGCTCTCAGATGTGAGCGTTGGTTTGTCGTGGTAACGCGTGGAGCAGTCTGTAGATAGACCAGGAAAACAGGCTCTCTTTTTTTTTTTTTTTTCTCTCGCTTCACTAGACATAACACTTCTGGTAGGAGGAGGATGAGTTTAACTATGCTGTTGGCCTTGAGGCTTTAGGTATCAAGGAGAGATTATTTCAGAGATCAAACTGAATGCTGATTCGAGGGAGTAGCTCATCCCTTTGGAGTGCTCCAGAAGGAAAAGGGAACATTGTCAGTTCAATCTACTGTGGAATTTATAGTATTAATGATCTGAAGAACACTTCAGGGATTTCTGTCAGATGTCTATTTTAATTTAAACTCTTGGGTGTTTAACTACCCAAAATATTGAGTTCTAGTCATTATAAAAACTAATAACTGGCTTATTTTGCTGCTAATTCAGAAACTGAGGTTAATTATCTATAGTGAAGGGATATGGTACTAATCTAAAGTCTACCTGAATAAGACACTGTGGTTAATTGATTCCCCGTGAAATGACAAAAGATTCCTTCAGAGGGAAAAGATGCTTCGTATTCTGGGCTTTCTCGAAGGTGCTAGCTTTTGCTGCTCATGAAAGGTGGGGGTTTTTAGCTTTGTCAGCTGTACGTTATCCTTTTCTTATTGTTATTACTGGTTTATTTTTATGAAAAAAAAACTTGGATTATTATGATTTTTCCAGATGAGAGCCCATCTGCTGCATCCCTTTGACACACAACACACCTCGTCTACCAGGCGTTTGCAGCAATGCCTTACCCCACTGAAGCTGGTGGGCATTGTTTGATGTCCAGTCCACACACACGGGATTGCACCTATGAACTTGCCGTCCACGTTTGATCCGCGTACGTGGGTGCTTCGGCAGAGCTGCATGCTTCTGGCTGAGCACGGTCAGGGTTTGGCCCAGCTGACTTCTCCAAAACCGCAGAGCATGTTAATCTTGGAGCTGAAATTGCTTCCTTTCTCTCTGTCCTGTGTTCTCTCTGCTCTGCCATCCTTTCTCGAGAGCTCTGAATCTGCCCACTCTCCCACTAGTTTATTTAATAAAAATTACTTTCGAAGCCAACTGCAAGCAGCTAAAAAAAATTAATTTAAACTTCCCCTAAAGTGTATTTGTCAATGTCCACTGGTGTAATTCATTATGTTGTATCCTAGCGTACCCTGAACATGGCAGTGTCAGAACTCTGATGATGTAGTGCAGCCTCCATGTATAATATATCATGAGAACAGTTTCAACTTGGATGATATATGAAGCCAGCCTGGGAGGATTTTGAAAATAGACCTAAATTTTGAGATTCTTTTTTTTTTTTTGTGTAACTTTGAGTGGTTGAAGGCTTCACCTGAAGCATTTACTGAATATCTAAATATTTTTTCCCTTGCCAAGCGAGAGTTAGCAATGTCAGTTAACCTGCTGGGGCTTTGTAGGTTGGCCGCCCAAACTGCAAAGCCTCTGTGTGCATCGCATCTATTTACCTAGCTTATTTTGCGGTACTGCCGTGGCCTGGCTGTGTTTAAAACAAAACATTAAATGTGATCGCAGTCTAAACTGGACACCACGCAGTTCAGATGGCCTTGTGAGTGACAGGGTTATGTATGTAGGTGCGATGAGCATGGTTGTCTTTTACTGCATGGGATCACGCTCTGCCATGTGAATATTGTACTGAGTAGAAAGCATCAGGCTTCTAATACAAAGATCTATTCCGTAAAGAACGTGTTGGGGGGTGTAGCTGGATGTAACTGAATGCTGAGAGGGCAGGAAAGCAAGAAAGAGCTGAGAACAAAAGCTGGAATGTATAAACCAAGAGCAGATAAATAGGAGAGCAAAACGGCATGAAGAGGGGGGAAGAAAATGGGAACAAGCACTGATCTTTGCTTACGGGCAAATAGCTTGTGATAGGGCAGGTCAGGACTTTCTCTTCAAATTGTTTGTCAGTGCAAACTTTAGAAAAATAAAACAGAACCCCGAGCAGAGAGCATGTATCTCCTCCTCCTTCCACTTCACGTAAAAATGCAGCTCCTCTCCTCTCTGCCCCTCTCTTTCCAAGTTTTCTGTTTGTGTTTGACAAAGAAGCTGCGTACTCCAACGAGAGCGCTCTTTGCGAGAGCTGTGGCCTGACTCGGCTTGTGCGGTGGTGTAAGGCGAGCCTGAAATGGACCTCGCCCTGCTGTGCTGTGCCCCATCAAAAGGAAGCAATTCCTGCGCTTTTCAAAATAACTACCTCCGCTTGTCAGGGCCGTGGTAGGGAACAAAATATCTGAGAGTGTGAGGGAGCATTTGAAGTGTCGTCTAACAGCGGTAAGCATTTAGCCCAGCTCAATGTTCGAACTTAATTACCAGGAAAATGCTATACATTATGGAGATTTCAATCATTTAACAAGCCTTGTGTGAGTCTTAATGCTTTTTTATTACTGCCTGTTTCATATGCTTTTTAATTGATAGGACAAAAGCAATACTTAGCATGGACTCCCGGCATGGGGATCTCCTCTTGTTTTGCACAAGTCACTGTGCGCTTTTCATTAGGAGAAAAATGAGGAAGTGGTTTGCTCTGTTGATCACTAAATCTGGGGGCAAGAAAGATAGAAGCCGCTTTGTAGCCGGGCTGTTTCTGTACAAACTTCTGCAGGGTTCGGACTGGGGAGGATGCTCGGCACCGAAGGAATCGGCCCCAGTGTGGTAACTCCAGACATGCGTTGAAGTTAGCAGCTGCTTATGATGATTTGTATTTTGATGTCATGCTGCATCTGCACATGCAAAAACATCTGTAAGGGAGAGAGAAAGAGGAAATATTTTAGGGTGAAAGAGCAAATCAATCAAAGAGGTAAATTTTGGGCTAGTGCTTGTTCACCTCTTGTCTAAACTGCTCCCCTTACTAGGGCCGTGGTTTGATGAAAAAGTAGATCTGACTTGAGGACCCTAAATACCCAGTCCCGTAGAGGCGGCATGGCATGTAGCACTGATGCAGCACAGACTGACTCTACTCATCCGAAAAATGTGAGGAGCTGCGGTACCGATCAGAGCCCACCTCCCACCATAGCCCTTCGCTGGGTTTTCTCCCTGCTGTCTCCCTGACTCCCAGCCCCTCGTCCCCTGCACGATGCAGATCTGTAACGCAAACCCTTGGAGAAGGCTCCAAGTCGGACGAAGCGAGCTCAGCCCTCCTTACTCGGAAGGTGGTGGCACCCCACCGGAGTGCCTGCCTGCCTGCCTGAGCTGCCGGCTGGAGTTTTGATGAGCTGTAAATAAACCTGCCCAAGCAGCTCTGCCGCAGCTCTGGTGCTTTGGCTGGTTTATGGGTCACCAGATGTTCCTGCCAGAGGGATGCAATGTGTGCACTCCATAATGGGTTCAGAGCAATCACTCCACTGAGTAACAACCCTGCACAAACTCTCTGTGTTACGCATGGATCAAAGGTATAATGTATGTGTCTCCCTAGGCAATAAAGTCCTAATTCCACCTTCTGGTGAAATAGCCTAACTCGGTGCGTAAGCTTTTCCGTGTGGCCAACCTCTGTACAGGGAACAGGAACCAACTGAATTTACAGATCTGGTGATGAGGGACTCTTTTTCTTTTGCCCTTGTAATTGGCTACCATTTAAGCACTTGCGCTTTCCTTTTTAACGTCTTTTTGGAAGCAGTTTGTAATTTTTTTTTATTCTTATGATCCCTAATACTTTCAATCTCCTGATGAATACTCAATCCTTTGAGTCCTGTGCGAGGTGAACGCTTCCAACGCCTCCTGTGGCAGGCAGTTCCATGGCTTATGTGTTGTGTAAGACTGATTTTTCTCAAATCAGTTGGAAATTACCCGTTCTCATTCTCGTCCGTGTGCTCCCAGCGCGTAGCCGTTACAATGGTGCTGGTTAAATTGGCCCCAGTGGTACACCCAGTGCAGGCCAGCAAACCCGTGGCTGAAGTACCACTGCAACAGAACCAAGAAGCAGCAAAACTGCATTAGCAATGAATTCATTAAGCATCTGCGTTTTCATGGAAATCTGATGCTGTTTCATCTAATCAAAGATTGTACTTTTTTCCCCCCGAAGTCTTATGTCTCAATCTACAACTGACACGCTGTGAAATGTCTGAAATCCACTTGAAAGCCCATGGGATCACTGCTGAATTCCGCAGCCTTGTAACATATGCAGTTACACTAAGATACACAGAAATTTCCGTCTTTTTTCACAGACTTTTCTTCTAGTTCTGTAGAAGACATATTTGCACCAAGTGGAGAATTTTAATTCTCACCCATAAGACTCTTTGTTCGTTTTTGCCAATAACTTATGATTGTCTGCAGTTGCACAGGCTGCGTATACATCCCATACTGTGACTTAACTGTTTCCAGATTTCCTAGTTTCTGGCTTGACAAAAAAAAAAGAGTAAAGAAGTAATATTGTGAAGAAATTGTTACAGTTGCTTCTAACTCTTTTAGTTAGTCTAAGTCTCCAGAGTTTGACTTGTGAAAGGTCTCTGAGATGCTCTAAACCTGGAAATCGTCCTCTCCACGACTCTAGTCTGGGGTAGTTTCTAAAGCTCGACATCTGTATTTGCCTTTGTGGACAGACCTGGCACTCGGCTCGCTCTTGTTTACTCCATTGTTCCTCCTTTGTTCCCTGCATCACCTTCCTTTATTGTCATGGGGGCTGATAATTACGGGGCTGCTTTCTGGCCCATCAGCTTTCAGCTGTGTCCCCCAGGTGAAATGAGCCCAAACAAGTTGGGAGAAACTGTTCAGATCTGTTCCACGCAGGCTGAGAAGAAGGAAAAGGAAAGCCAGCATTCATCATTCAAAAGATAAACATTTGACAGCACAGCTTGACTATGTCAGGAACACTTCTGTTTTAATAGTACGCCTGCAAGCTTTCAAAACAAGTGTTTACCTGTCACAATAAACAGTTATGAGTGAAGTACACAAAACACACTAAACTCGGGGCTGGCGAGCTTCCAGAAATGCCATGTGCAGTTAAACTCTTGAGCTTGTCATTCCATCCAACATAAATCTCCTCAGTTGTCTTCTGTCTTCTTCAGTGTATACTGTGGGACTTCTCTGATTGCCTTGGAGACATCTGTCTCAGACGCATACGAAATCCCGGGAAGTGTAGCAAGTGTCTGGAGCTGACAGGCACATTAAGGCGAAACTCTTAAACAGCTGCAGTTAACTCACTAATGGTTCCTGATGAGACTGGGTGTCTTTATTTTGCTCCCCTGAAAAGGAATCGGCATCTACATAAAGTACGAACCTCTGCTTGTAGTCGCGTTGGCAAATAGGCAATGTCAGTGGAAGAGTATCGGGATATTGGAAGGATGTTTGCTTTGAAAAGGAAAGTTGAAGCATAGAGCAGAGCAGATGGGGGCAAATGGCTTCATTAGGTGTTGGATCCGACCCCCGGATCTAGATCTTCTGGTGACTTCAGAGGAATGAAGGGTCTGATCTAGTGGCTGGCCTGGCCTGGGCTTGAGTCTGACACGGGAGAAGGTCATAAGTTTGCTTGGCTGGAGTTTTCTTCGGCCGTGCCAAACAATGAGAATTCCCACTTTTTCTGAGATGTTATTTCACTTTGTAGGATTTCCTGCCAAGTCTAACGCTGTGCAGCATACTGGAAAAATAGCTAAAGTCAATAAATACAGCCCATAAAAATAAAGTCTGGCACAACGCTTGCGCAGGAAACAATTATGTCCTGCTTTAAAAAAAAAACAAAACCAAAACCAACCCACAACATTTCAATAGCGTAAAGAAAGGCTAGGAGAGCAAAAGGCACTTCCTCTCGCATGTGCATTTTAATGTGATGTTTCACTTTTTTGTTGTAAAGTGAAGTATAGGGTCAGCCTCAGCTTGCCGGGCAGTGTGGTCTGACCAGAACGCACTCGTTAAAATGTCCACCTTCTGCTCTTCTGCTGCAGCAACAACAGTTGAAATGGGAATTAGGAATCTCCGACCCGGAGTTCCTGGGTTTGGTTTTTGGCTCTTGTGTTGTGTAAAACACTTGGAAATCAAGATAATACTGATTGTATGGAAGCAGTTCTCAAGGTAGCGCAGTCAGTTCTGCAAGGTTCTTCAAGACTGCGCAGAATATGTTTCTTGGGCGTTGGTGAGACTTTTTTCGACAGATGCAGTCTTCCCGGCCTGTTGCGGAACTGCTGGTCTAAACCGGAGACTGAAACCACCATCTTCCACCTGGGCACTCACGTGGGACCTCAGTGAAGTCATCACATCTCGTGACTTCCAGGTGAGCACTGTAAGCACCAGGCAGTTGATTTTCTCCCTTTCCCTGCGTGGCCTCCCGCTATGGCAATCCTTCTTTCCCTAACGTTAGTCCTTGGGCGTTCTCTTGGTTCAAAGGAGACGCGCTCAGGGCTGCTGCCGAGCAGACCCTTGTTCTCGCCTCTCCCATAGTCGGCGTGGGTGGCCTTCTCCCTTGACTCCCATGCAACATTTCAAAAGGCCTCGGTTTTGTTCCAATGCGGCATGTAAAAGGCTTTCAACATCTCCATTAAAAAACAAAAATTCCAGCGTTTGAGCTCCCCATTTTCCTTCTAAGAGCACAGTGAGAAAAGGGAAGGTCTGCCCTTGTTCAGTCCTGGCAAGTCCAATCTAGAGCTGTGTAAAAATGCATCTAAAAAAAGGACCTTTCTTCCAATAAATGGCCATTTAATGAATAAAAGAGAAACAACTGAAGTCTGCAGTAATAGAACAATTACGTGCTGTTGTGCGTTCCAGCTGGCTACACATTGAACAGTTCTTACAAATTGCCGGAAACGCAGCAGCACATGGATCCGATACGTTTCAGGACAGTCATTATTAAGAAGAAATACCATGTGTCAATCTGCCGAAGCCCTCCAAGGGCATTATCCTCCTAAAATCCCTTAATTACTGCTCTGGGGCTCATGTGTGTGCCTGGCCCCCAGTGTGTGTGAGAGGGAGAGCGCTGGAAGCAGTAACCCCGATGCGATGCTCATTAACTTTCTCAGTCTCTGCGCTTTCCTCTGCTGAGCAGCTGAGGGAAGAAAGCTGGGTTTGGAGGCTGGCAAGAGGCAAAGAAGAGAGCCAGGTTGAGGAGGAGGTCTGCACATCTGTGGTGGAAAAGGGAAGGAAATCAGAGCAGCGAAAGTGCAGAGCTGAGGTAGAAGGGGAAACGTGGACACGCAGAAAGGACAAAAAAAAAAGGCAAGGAAGACAAAATAACCAGCGGATGCTGTGCCTGTGAGCCCCACGTGCTGCTCGCTCCTCACACATTTCTTTGATATTTACTGATGTTGGTATTCAGATGGCGATGAGGAAGACGAAAATGGCCCTGGAAGGCCGCTCTGTGTGTGTAGACCACGCTAGTCAACAAAGCAAATGGCCCACCAGGGTCGTCGGCCAGAGGTTTGGGATCAGGATTGGCCCCTTTGGAGCTTCCAACCAAAGAGTAACTGCATCGCGTTTGCACTCCGCAATGTGTAGTGCCGCCCTAACGTGGTGTAATGCCAAGCAACTTGCTAAATGACTGTCAATCTGCTTGTCCGTCAGATTCGGGATTTTAATCAATGTTCCAATGATAATTGAACTATTTGATGGGCATTTTTGGCTATACAAGTGAGGGAGAAAGTGGTGGGGGAATTGCGGTTTGGCAACGGCACAAGGGCTTCGGACTCCGGCTAGGTCCTCGCCATCACACTTGGCTGATTTTATAATGATCTTCGGTCACTCAAAAACCGGTAAGGTCATGAGGGGCATTCGGAGCTGGTGAGCGCTGATTAAACATGATATAAACACCTCTGCCGTGTTCGATCTGTGGAAGGAATTTAAATGTCTGAAGAGCAGAGGAGCAGGGATTAACGAGCTGTGAAGGAACGAGACGTATTTAAGGTGTTTATGAATAGAAAGAGGACGAAGTTCCTGCTCCATATTTAAGATATTAAAGCTACTTTGCAGGTTTTTTCTCTCAAAAGAAAGCCTGAAAACCCCCGCAGTTCTGAGTACTTGTCAGGGATGTAATGATGGAAATTTTGTCAGCCTCGCTTTGCATAATAGGGATCATTATGTGATGGTAAATTTCTCTGTATGTTCCGTACATTCCAAATGTGGGAGGAATAAAATATTCCTGAGGTTTCTTTTGCAGAGCTTGTCGATGAACGCGCTGGGTCAGATTGTCGTCTCATTTGTTAGCAGGAAAAGCTAAGAAGACTTCATGCAAGCACAACAGTAGGAAATCACAGTGCCAGGAGCATCAGGCTTATTGTTTCATATCCTACTAGCCTGGCAAGTACTTCTGTCCTGCATCAGCTGTATTTTAAGTTCACATTGGGAAGTTCTGCTTCCTCCCTGAGCTGTTCGAGTACCACTGGGAAAGCACTGGATCGGCTGCACCCAGGTGCACGGTTGCATTGCACTCGTGTTGGGTGCCGGCTCCCTGCCCGTCTCCACGTCGGAAGCGGGGCTGAGGTGGTGGACAGGCAGCTGCCTGGTTATGAGCCGGGTGAGTTGTCCCCAGAGCCTGCAGAGGCCCATAGCTCATCTTTCAGTGCTGCTGCTTTAGGAGTTTCTAAACACAGCAGAAATCATTCCTGGAAATACAAGCTGTGGCGTTTTCCTTTTTCTCCTCCAACATTTTTTAAGGACTTGGGAGTGCCCTGCATGCCTGTGAAGAGCAGACCACTAAGTCCTAGCTTGGGCTCACACAAACCACAGCTGCCTGCTTGAGTGAAACCATGTCGAATCTGGCTAATAATAGCAGCTGGGAATTTCAGAGGGGCTTAGCTGATTTTAACAGCCAACTCCCTTCTGCTCCTTTGTAATATACACGGAGAAATACTTTGAGAAATACACGGAGAGCAGTGTTAGGCAGTACTTTGCAAAGGCAGGTTAAGCTGTTGCACTCTGCCGAGGGCAAATAGACGCCCAAAGCTGCTGCGCGGCTCGCCCAGAGCTGCGGAGGGACAGGGGCACGTCCCAGCCCTGCCCACGGTGTCCTGCCACGCTCTCGCTTTCGTCTGAATTGCTTGCCTTCGAGAACGGCTGCTGCCTGCTGTCGCTGCAAGTGCCTTCCATGGCATCCGTAGGACACATTTGGGTACCTGGAGCTGAGAACAGAGCTAAATGGCATTCAACAGTAATGTTAGCGTTTGTTGGAACGAATTACGCTCTCCGACAGGCAAGGCAGCGTGTCCTTTCACATGCACTAAGTAGTTATTTGTTCAAAACAATTAGACTCCATAGCCTAGTTTAGTACTTAATCAATTTACGTGGTTAGCTAAAGTACCTGCATATGCCCTTAATAAGTAGTGACGCCCTTTTCCTAGAGCACTGCTATGTGCTTACAGAGAAATTACATTTTTAATTATGCCACACAAGCCTAATGGAAAATCTAATTATGACAGTGGTATTTTTCAACTTTTGTACAAGTGGTATATTTTTCTGAAATGCAGTTGCAAGTGGCGACTCTGCTGTAGAACTTCAGGAGAGGAAATGCATTCTGCTCAGAGTTTGTACCGTGCTTCACTTTATTATTTATTAATCACTGCTATGGATTATTTGTACGCTGTCATGAATGTCCTGGTAGCTGATGCAGTAAAACAGGCAAATGTGAGTCCTCGCTCGAAAGATTCTCGCCGGGCGAAGCCGAACACTTCTGTAAGCAGGGGAAATACTGAAACTGTTTCTCAGGGATTTGTGCCTTGTCTTTTGATTCTCTGATGTCTAATGTGGTGTTAACTCTGATTGCAAAGTTTTGCATGGATTGTGATGTTCACAGGTTTCCTTCATGCCTGAGTAGGGTTCAGCTCATGTTGGAGCCTCCACAGGGACGACGTACAAATAATTTAGACCGGGACCTCCTTCCTTCTCCTCCCTCCCAGGTCTCCAGGTGCTCACTAGCATTACATGGTCATGGTTTCTTAGTAGCTCCAGTCCACCAGAGTGTTTGTAAGCAAATTGCACGGACCAAAAGCCGCTTCTCTACTCCAGTTTTCCCCTTTGTGAGTTTCAGACAGTCGCAGTGATTTCTGTGAGAGCTGAAGAGTACTTTCTGCAAACTCGGCAATATTTATGGCGCTTTAAAACAGCGTGAGCTGTCTCAGTTTGGCTGTTGTTTATTCAAAGAGAGAAGATGGGATTTTCAGTGCTGTTCAGGGTTGGTCTAAGCCTGCTTCTACCCAGTACCCAGCATGAGCTTCATGAGGGACAGAGTTAGGGACGACTGAGCCGTTCCGCACATCTTATCCCGTCTGCAGATGGACTCGCCTCGGGGAAGAGGAGCCCTGCAGTCACTCCTCCTGAGCCACAGCAGCTCGCTGGCAGCGGCCCACGTTTGCTCTGAGTAGCTATCAATTTAATTGATTACAACAGACCAGACCTCTGAGCTTTTCAACAGACTTGACTTCAGTGTCTAAGAAGTCGGTCAGGTTCTTAATTACCGCCCAGTTCATATCCAAAGGGGTACAGCCAACCTTTTGTTCATAAAATGAGGGCAAGCCATCTCTGTTTGCTGTCTCTCCCCGGCTTGAGATGCCTGGCGGGCTGGGATTTTCGCTCGCTGTGCCCGCATACAACATCAGGCACTGGAGGTGCTCCCCTGAGTTATTCTAGTGTTACTGGGCATTGACAGAGGTGTACTGGTACAGCAGGGAGGAAATGCACGGATGCCTCACACACCACTTGACGTTCATCCCAACGAACATGAAAGCCTGCCAGAACTGCAGGCTCACGGTGGGACCTGAGCTCGCCGGCACGGGGCAGGCTGAGCTTCTCAGGCCAAATCCTTGCTTCCTTTGAATTCCTCCCAGAGAGGTGCCTGGACAAAAAACTCGTGGCACTCTAGAGGTGATCTGCTTCTGAGGATCCTTTTCAGAGCAGAGTTAAAACGTGAGGATGTTTTCAACTAATGTTTTTACTTGTCAATGGAACAAGTACGCCCTGAAACGTGACTTGGTCAGATGTGTCCTCCTGGGTGTGCCTCCCCCCGCCCCTCGTGTCGCTGGGCGGATATGTTTAACAAGGCCCGTCGTGCTTTTCTGGTCTACGATGTGATGGATCAGGAGGGAAACATGCTGGTCTGAGCTCATAGTTTTTCTCGGTTCCTTTAAAACCATTTGTTCTGCTTGGAGGCTTTGTGGCTACTAATAGGTAATGTTACGGGAAGGACTGTAAAACCTTATCAGTGGAGAGTGCTGAAAATGCGAATGGCTGTTAGCGTGCGGAGTCTCTGTTTCTGCAAACTTTAAAGCATAGTGCGCAACTGCAACCTCTCCTGCCGTCACAGGTACTCTGCCTAGTGCAGATGTCATCACCCTGTGTTAGATGTTTCCATCTGAGCTGGAAAGCAGCTAAAAGCATCCCATAGGCTCCCCTCTTCCTCATCACTTTAATCACAGACATCTACATTTTCCCAGACGTTCCCAGCAGTCCAAGGGTGGTATATTGAAAACGAATGAAAGGCAGGAAGGTATGAGGGATAGTGCCAAGCTAAAGCTGACCATCTGTCCTCCGTCCCTGAAAATGAAAAGCTGGTTTCGGGAGGGAGCTAAGAGGACCTTGATGGCTAGCGTGGCTTCAGGGCGATTGGCAGTGCCCACTGCAGGCTCCGGCAGGCAGGAGATTGTCAGGCAGAAATGTAGTTGGAAATTATTTTAGGATTCCCCGGGCTATTTTGTCTCGCTTCAGCCTAATCCACCTTTCGTATTTTTATTCTTTGGCTCGCAGAGGTAACCGCTGCCCTGCGTTGTCTTGCTGAAAGTACTGGTGCCAGGGCGAGGCAATTTTCTTTCAGCAGATACTCCCCAAAGCTTTCAAAGTGCCTGAGATTATGGAAGATACCCTGCCTGTGCAACTTAATTGGACTACTGGGCTAAGACTGCTGCAAAAATATCCCTGTTAAGGTATTAACTGATAGCAACTCACACAGATTAAGTTTTATTTGTTGAATTATGATGATCAGAGCAGTCCCATCAGGTAAAGCTGCAGAGAACAGGTTTACTAATAAACAGTGTGGAGCGATCCTTCATTTCTCACGTCTGCGAGGAGCCTGGAGCACAGCAGATTGCTGCGGGAGAGTCCTGCCTGAGAGGCAACCGAATAGCAGCCTGCCATTACGTTTTGCCATCCCATTTGTTAAACTGCAGGACAGCATTAGTCTGGCCTGCCATTTACATCAGTTAGAGGTGAAAATACCACGGAGCGCTTCAAAGATGTGCCGGGGAAGAACTAGAAAATGCCTTGGAAATAATGGCTTCCCCTACAACCCTCATTTTCACAGTGGTTGCAGGGTAAATCTCTGTCTTCGCTGGCCTCTGCGTCGCAGCCCCGTTCTGGCGTGCGCTCGGAAGTGTCGGTTCATCCTCGGCCTCTCACAAAGCTAGCTAACGCCCTTCAGCGGAATATTACCCCAATTTTAAGCCCATTAGGTGACAAGAGGATTCAGCGTCTAGCAAATGAAATGGTTTAGAGCATGCCCGGGCACCTGGGCTGTCGATCAGACGATAGGTGGAGAAGGGGAACGGGAGACCGAAGGCAGACGGTTGGGATCACAGATGCTTTTCGGACTCCCAGCACCTGTAGGTCAAAGTTCAGGCTTTTCTGTTTCTCTTCCAAAATCCTGTCCTCTTCCCCTCGAAGCACGT
The DNA here is from genome assembly GCA_013398225.1 of Steatornis caripensis. Lineage (NCBI taxonomy): Eukaryota > Metazoa > Chordata > Aves > Caprimulgiformes > Steatornithidae > Steatornis > Steatornis caripensis. The sequence continues at coordinate 102,798 of VZSC01018200.1, read as the reverse complement.
AAAAAGGAAAAAGAAAAAGAATCCCAAATGTGGCCAAAACTTTATAACTCTGTGGCGTGTTATGAATTAATTTTGCCACCCTTGAGGCAGGAGCACCAGTTGCATTCACGTGAGCAAAATCAGGTTAAGGAAAGATTTCGGCAGCTGGGGACTGGGCGGGGGCAGCCTGCAGGGAGAGCCGGGAGCACCTCTGCGCCGGCCCCTTCTGATGACCGTTGAGCCCTTTTGCCACCCACGGATGCTCAGCCATTGCTTTGCTCTCCCTAGGGTATCAGGAGTACGAGAAACCCCGCTGCCACGGGCAGGGGCAGTGCGGGGTGTATTGCAGCTCCTTCGCATCGCCTGTTTGCGTGCAGCGAGGCCGGCGCGTGCTGTGGCAGTTCAGTAGGAGCTCGTTCGGACCCCACCGCGGCTGCCTATCGTTTTCCACAAATAAGGGGCACATATCGATAACAGCGGCATCCTGAACACCGCTCTTAGCTGAGGGTCGGGGAGGTTAAGCCGCGTGACACCCAGAGCCGTACCTTCCTCACGCAGCCCAGCACGGGGATCCCGTGGGTCTCTACGCTCTACTAAGCGGCCTCACTCCTACACGGGTATGTGCTGTGTCTGGAAAATGCAGCACAGTTTGGAGCGAGCACGCGTGCAGTCAGGCTGGGGATGAGATGCAGGTTTGAGCAGGGCCACGGCAGCTAGCTACCTGGAGGGATAAATCGGGAAATGGCCATTCCTTTTCATGCAGATACAGCTTTGATTTTTTTCTTCTTATTCTTCACGTCACGCGAGGAGTAAAGGGAGCGCTGTGGATCTGCGAAGGCAGCCTGAGTAAACAGCCCCGCTCGCGGGAGAAATCCGATGAAGAGAGAGCACGCAAGGCTTCACACGCCACGTGGCACCCCTCCGTGCCAGGCTCGAGGGCTGTCTCTGGCCGGTTTGCGGGTGGCAGCTTGAGCTGAGGCGATGGGGCAGGAGCATCGGCAGTGCCGTGCTTCGGACGTCGCGTGCCCGGGAGCGGCGCCGGAGAGGCTGTGTGGAGCAGAGGGCTGGTCCCTGCTGAAGGGAGAGAATGGGAATCCACCCCAGCTTGGTTGAAGGAAACAAACTGGAAGTGTAGGCAATCATGACACTCCGTGTCAGCATGTTTATGAAAAATGCCTGTTATATTTTAGCGTAGTCCTCGATGAAAGCGGAGCAGAAATCCTACAGGAGAGGGTTTGCAGGAGGAAGGGGAGGGGGTACACCAAAAACCCTGGCTGAAGTCCAATATTCAAGCAATAAGACCTTAAGAAGCAGGCATCATTATAAGATAATTGACTGTGGAGAGCAGTCACACATCCCAAGGTGAAGCATAGGGCACTTAACATATCAATAAGGTCAATTATCTGATTATGTCAGCTGCCTTAGTGCTGTTATTAACCTATATTGCTCTTATTAACCTTTCTGATGAAGAATCTTTCAAAAATAATTATATGAAAGTACAAATCTCTCAAGTTTAAAATATGTGAATGTTCCATTTCAGTAGTTGTGTGTCATAGGATAATGAACATCTGATTGCCTGGCTGACACAATGAGGTTTTTAATCAGGCTCCCGTTCCTAGGATCAGCGTGTTAGCTCTGACAGCCTTCTCTGGGCCCAGGCAGTCTCATGAAAGCACTGCTGTCATGTTATGAATGGCGGGATTTAAAATTGAAATGTGAGTAAATAAGACAAGAAATGTAACGGATATGCTGAGGAGAGGGGTCCTGGGAAAATACTCACTGAAAGCCTCTTCAGTCGATTCCAATTATTAAAGCATACAGCTGATTCAATTAGTGGTTATGTACTTGTGCATATAGCATTTACTACCTAGCAGAGCTGATCAAAGGGGAACGCACTGCTCGTGAAAATTTGCTATATTCATTTTGTCTTTTTTTTTTTTGCCTTCTGCAGAACATTTTGAAGCAGGAAAGCATTTTGCCACAACTTTCAGCCATTCTTTCATCTGCCGGGGAACGTGAGCATTCTAATTGCTGCTGGGGATTACTAATTCATTGCACGCTTTCGGCAAAACCACCGCAGATCCTACTCGTTACAAGTTTCGATCGCTGTTACGTTGCCGTGCGTGTACCTGCACAGCAGGTGAAGTAGCATTTCACGCAGTGCGGCGATGGCATGAGCAAAAACGAGGGCCTTAGTTTTGCTCGTGACTTGTCACGTTTACGCTTTGATGTGAGTTGATTTTTAGGTGACCACGCTGAGCATCCTTTAGAGATACCTTGTTTTATCCCTGGAATTCATCACCAATTTAAAATCACTGGGCATTTTGAAAAGTTTAGGTTAAGGTAGCCATATGTCCATTTTGGGCTGGCGTGTTTCTCCAGGTAGAACTGGTATGACTGGTCTCCTTCTTTAAAGTCCAAGTGAGTTCTTTGGCTAGTAGAAAACTGAGTAGGAGAATCGCGTGGGAAGCTAAAGCTGAAAAATTCTCCTTCCATGAAATCCCCATTTATTATCTTCCCCAGGTTACTGCCTTCTCCAAGATCACCGCTGTCAGCACAATGTGTCTGGTACTCAGGAAGGACGAGTATTTCTCCATCTTCCTTCCTCCCTTTTATAAAAAATAACAGATGATGAAAACTTATTTCCTTGTTTCCAAGTCCTGCTCGGGAGACCCTGGTTTACTTCTTGTGTGTTGGGAATACTGAAGATGAATCTTATTGTTCAGGATGAGTCCCTATAAAGTCAGCTCCTTGCTCCACCGCTGTCAGAATATCGCTCGCTGCCAGACCCCAGGCCACTGCAAATTCCAGGCACTTTTGTGACCGTCACGAGCCACAGCTCCTGGCTCAGGCAGTGAGTCTGACGTTCTGGTGCTGATGAGCATTCCTTTTTTCGTGCACACCTTTTGTATTTCTTCTAGTGGGATTAGGTGCATCTATCTGTGCCCCCCACACACAGGTGTTCTCAGTCGTATTCCTATTTGTAATTCTGCTGGAGACAGCTGGGAAGAAAATGTTTGTGCCAGGAATATTATGTACGGCTCTGCAGATTTTTCGCGAAATTCTTTTTGAAGTTTGCAGTGAGCACTGTGCCTCTGCAACGTTCTGGGATTAATATGAACCGTTAGTACTGCATGGAAAATCAAAGTCTGCTGAGAACGTTGTGCAGGTAAACAGAGGGCAGTTCTCTGAAATGAGGACTCAAGGAACACCGTGTTTTGCAAATATGGCCTCTAAGCCAAGTCAGAATATCTGGAGGGGCTGTTGCCCACAGAAATGAGTGAACGTCCCTTCCAGGAAAGCAGTATCTGCTTTTACCTCCCCCTAAGGCGTCAGAGCTACAGCGAGAGTAAACGTTTGCGTTTTTCCCTCATTAGCCTTCACTGGCATTGGAATTGGCTTACCAGACCACACCGTTATGAAATGTATCGTACCTGTGATCCAAATTCGTTTCTGCCTCACGGAGAGCATTTCTTTCTGAGACACTTTAAAGAGCCGAGTGTATCACGGTTTCAGAAGTGGGTCCTCAGCCCTGGGAAAGCCTTGTCAGTCCTCACAGCCCGGGAACATCCGTCGGAAGTTGATGCCATCAGCCCACACTGGCAGTCTCTCCCTTTTTCATCTCTGGTTTTCTGAAGACGACAGAAAGATGCAGGGCTTGCTGTCAGGACAAGTCCAACATCAACTGGAATATCTCTTTCTGAAGATTTTCTTCTTCTTTTAATCATTGATGTTGACAACATTTGTATTTAGGTGCTCTCCCTGGTTTATGAATAATGTCAAAAGAAAGCTGTATCAGACAAGAAGTGAAGCCTTTGATAACAAGACAGATACCCAGTGGTCTGAAACCGGCTAATGCTGCTATGGGATTGAGTTTGCTGCTAAGGTAAAATCCAAGGGAAGCAATTTGCAGGCCTGGAAGCTTATCCGACTTAATTTCCCATATATTACTTCTTGTTTTCTGGTGGGTTAGTGAGAGGGATCTGTCAGAAATCTGCTGCTGCTCCTCCTTTTGAAGATGTTCGATAGTCAAGGACCACAGAGTACGTACAAAGTGGTAGCTGGCCAGGCAGAGGAAGTCTGTACGGAGGAATTGTTAAACCCTAGAAGGTCCTTACAAAAGAACCAAAGCAAGATGCTGAAAGTCAGATTTTACTTCGTATGCTCGCCGTTCTGTGAAAATCTGTGCAAGAACTATCAAAATGGTCTTTTTCTTTTTTCCTTTTTTTTTTTGCTGCACTGACAGCTTTTAATCCTTTCGTCTTTCGACTACTCAGTCATTTGGTGAAAACCTTCCTGTTGCAGCTTCAGTTTTTCAGGGCTGTAGCCATCACTTGCAGCATCGTACGACTGGCTCTCGGAGCATCTTATCTGGTCTTTAGAGATTTCTTCCCTGTTTCTCATTATAGTCTGTAATAGTGCTTCTTGCTCCAGTACTTTACACTTCAGCCATTTAGGTTTGTGTTTCTGAATCAAGGCATCACTTGTTCCCCTGAGGCCATGGGACCTCAATGTGTGAACTTGTTATTTCCTGATGACAACACAGGACTACCAGGCGCACTACCTAATACTTACCCTGGGTCATGCTGTAGCTGACATCCTTCAATATCCTCCAGTCCCTTAGTGAAGAGGGAAAGAAAGTGTGCGATAAGCTCATTTATGAAAGCATCTTGGTGCTCCTGCAGAAGGCAGAGGGAATATTGTAAATGAAAGGCCCTAATTTAATAAGAGACACTGGAAGAAATGGAGAAATAGGAAGCATTTAGGATTGCTTAAATTTCTGGTTCCTTCAAGATCAGCTTCCTGCGTTACCAAATGCAACTTCTCCACGTTACCCCTACTAGCTGTAGGTATCTGTGCTACGTCTTCCTTGGCTGTGCAGAGATGGTGCAGAGATGGGGCTTTGCCATCTTCCTGCATTTTGGAGGGGTAGGGAATATGTCCTTTCCTTTTCCTTTTTCCTTTTTCCTTATTCCCTTTTCCTTTTCTGTTTCCTTTTCCTTTCCTTTTTCCTTTTTCCTTTTCCCTTTCCTTTTCCCTTCTTTTCTTTTCCTTTTCCTTTTCCTTTTCCTTTTCCTTTTCCTTTTCCTTTTCCTTTTCCTTTTCCTTTTCCTTTTCCTTTTCCTTTTCCTTTTCCTTCTTTTGTTCTTTTTCTTTTCCCTCCCCTTTCTTTTCCTTTCCTTTTTTTTCCTATCTCTTTCTCATCCTTCTTAGAAGCTGAGAAGGACCAGAAACACTGTAATTGCTTCATATGGTGACCAGTCATTCCTACTTACAGGGGATACTGTCTGCATAGAATTAGTAGTCTGTAAAATTCCCACGAGGCAGGCACAGCTGAATAGACATAAAAGTTATTTTAAACAAATAAAAAGATATTAAACGAGCAATGGAATTTCAAAACAGCTATTGGAAATGATAAGGAAGTGATGGATTTTTACCTGAACAGGTAAAGCAGATCAGCAGTAGTTACGTTTGTCTTGTCAGAGGGGTCGAGGGAGTTTTGGAGATGAAAAACTGATACTTGAAACCTCTTATAAAGACACTGAGCTTGGCTGATTGCCACGGCTTGGAGAACCTGCAAGCAGTTGTCCACACTATTAATTAAATAGGAGTATACGTATTTTATTCTACCGGGATTTTTCTACAAAAATAACGTTTTGAGGCTTTGTAATGATGTCCCAGTTGGACATTGCTTTCATGAGGCACGTTACTCCTGAGAAACTGAAATCCTGTGTAGCTCGAGGGAATGTAAAACTGAAGAGCCCGGTTCAGCAGAAGGAACCTAGCAGCAGAAAGATTGAATTTGTCCCAATGGCCGCAGAGGCGTTCAGTAAACGGCTGCATCTGTTCGGTGGTGTTTGCTCTGATTTTTGTGGTTTTGTACTGACTACTGGAGATGCCACCATCACGACTGCGGGCAGTGAAGTACAGCGGCAGATGAGCCTTGAAGAAGCCATTTAAGCAGATTTCAGTTTCGCTATCGCTGCCCTTGGATTTGGATGTTTCTCTGGACTTCTCAGCTTGCAAAACTGCGAGGCACTTCTCTGGGAGCAGGCTTATCTGCAGGTATTGCTGCTCGCAGTCACAACCGGGAAATGCAAAGGCATGTGGAAATGAAAGCCAGTTAGAGCAAAACTGTAACATCTGGGATTGCTCTGGAGTCAATTCTTACTTTATCTGACATTCCCGGCTTGTCTCGCGCTAATACAAGAGGCCTTGTGCTTTGCTGTGCCACGTACCAGTGTCGAAATTATGCTTGAAGTTATTTGACTGTCGAGAGCCATATTCAGCGGGCAGCATTAGCCGAGTCCCAAAGCCTGACAGATCCTCTGCTGACCCAGCCCGGAGCCAGCCAGCTGTGCTTTGGGGTGCATGCTGTGGGACTTGGGGCTTCACCAACGTCATCGCAGTCCGTCGTTGCACGATGCGCTGTAGCTCCTACTTCCTTGGGCGAGGGAGCGCAGGAAGCTGGTGTCGGGCAATAGGAGATGCTCGAGAGCAGGGTGTTATGCAAAATGGGGGCCTGCAGTGGTCTACAGCAAGGCTGGAGCAACTTTCAAAGTCAGTATAAAACCGACCGAGTTCAACAGCCCTGTACTACGGGAAGGTTCTTGTGTGGAGAGGGATTTTACAGCATCAGCCCATCTCCGGTTATGGCTCAGCTGTCACGGCCACACTACGTATTCATTAAAGAGTTAGGTGAACGAGAAATGAATCGTGAGCCGCACAAATATTCGGAGNGAGTTCAACAGCCCTGTACTACGGGAAGGTTCTTGTGTGGAGAGGGATTTTACAGCATCAGCCCATCTCCGGTTATGACTCAGCTGTCACGGCCACACTACGTATTCGTTAAAGAGTTAGGTGAATGAGAAATGAATCGTGAGCCGCACAAATATTCGGAGCTGTTAACATTCACCCACTGTTATTTTTTCATAATAACAAGGACCCCAGGGAAGCGAAACTCTGACTACGGGAAATCTTGACAGAAAGTTCACAGCTTGGAGTTGTGGGTTGGTTTTTTTTTTTCCACCGCTGCAGTGGAAACAATTGATCTGTTGGATAAATGGCAGGAACATGGCTTGAGCTGCTGCGTACAACTCCGTTAGAGCAAACAGCAGCTTCCAGCACTGATCCTCATCTGTCCCTGCGGCAGGCGAGCCGCTTCTCGGGGTTTCCTTTCTCCTTGGGGAGTGTGAGCGAGCCAGCGTTTGGTCACACGGGGTGAGCAGATGAATTGGAGCGTGCGGCTCATGCCCTCCTCCTCTCGCCATGCAGAGCAGCGTGCCAGGCTGGATTGCTGTGTCTGTGTGCTAAAACCCGCGTGCATTAGAGCAGTGGCAGGTGTTAAATAGTAACAGATGTTAATATTGACAAACTGAAGTGGCTAAATGTGGAAATACAGCACTGCTGAGACGTGTGAAGTGAGGCAGTGACCTTCACACATTATGGATCTAGTCAATAAAAAGGAGCTCAACGTGAGCGAAATGATGCTGCGTGCATGGCGGGGTGCTGGGCAGGTTCAGGGCTGCGTGGGACGGCTTTGTGTCTCTGGGGACAGGGTTGAGTGGAGGGTCTGTACAAAAGAGGCCACGTGCCAAAAAGCCCAGACTTCAGCGAACCTGTTTTCAGCACCCAGTGACCGCGTGTGCTCGGTGTTTGTCCTCCAGAGCTATTTCAGTGACACAGAAGAAGAGGCAGCTCTGTCAAACGCTGGGTCCCTCTGCGGCTTTAGCGCCTTTCATCCACATTTTCTCTTTTGTTTGTACGGATCAAGGATCCTGGCGGACGGTCTGTTCGTGCCGCCATAGAAGCTTTTCTACTAACTTGTTTTATATCAGCCCCCAAGGTGTTTAGAGTCAAAGCCTGCTTTTCTTGACTTTAGCCAGGGTCTTCAGTGGGACAAGGTTTTGATCTCTTTTTTTCCCAGGGAACAACATCAATTTTTCCTGCTCTGAGTGACATTACTCTGAAATGTGTGAGAGAGGGAGATACTTGCTGCATTAGGGAGAGATGGGTTATATTCTGAAGCTCCCCTGTATCCAGTCCACGCTCTGTATGGGCACATGTTTCATCCCTTGAATGTCTCCTCATCCTCAGGCTAAGCCACACGAGCCTCCAGCAGCTTGTGCTGTGCACAGACCGTCTTAGATCTGGGGAATGGTAAAAACCCTTTCGTGCACCGAGCTTCCACCTCGCCCACCCAAACCGGCACTGGTCAAGAGGGAGGGATTTCCTGCCTGAAGGGAAGGGGTGCTTCTTATGCCAGGTTTTTCCTAGGACATGCCTTTGATTTGGATCCAGTTTTAAGCTAAATATTGAAGGTGTTGGTTTAAACACACTGGTGCTGTTTCTCTGTTCTGGGGACCATAACACAGGCACCAAGCCCGGACAGGGCGGTGCTGCGTCAAGGGGTTCATCCTCAGCGCGTCCGTTGGGGCTAACCAGCCTCGTGTGATTTTAAATGTCATCAGCTCCCACCGGCAGCAGCATGCGTACAGATCACAGCCAGGAGCCAGTGCAGTGATGTTCAGTGACAATATTAGTGGTGGAAATCAGCTTTAATTTTTCACTTCCCATTTCTCGGCGGATCAAAAGTGAACACGCACCGTCTTCATTAGCAAGGCAAATACCTCAGCGCACAGGAACCGGAGCGATTCCCTTTCCTTCCAAAGTGCAGAGCGGTAGATAAGCACACATCAAAGGGGTGACCAGTGGGTTTTATGAAAGCATCCCAGTCTGAACTGGAAGGCTCCCGCACAGGGCCCAATCCATCCGACATCTGACAAGTGGGGATGATGAGTTTTGCTGGTGTTTGTTTGCTGATTTTGCTGGGGTTCTTTGCATTAGTATTGCCCAAGGAAGGGCGCCACAACAGACCCAACAATTGCGGGTTTGATTTGTAGATGAAATAATAGCTATGGTAACCAGGGTTCAGCTCTAGCCGGCATAATTCCACCCCTCTAAAAATCAGGCACCCAGGCTCCCTTGAGAAGGCTTGGCGTGCTCGGAGGGTGACTTCTCTCCTCCCAAAATCCGCGACTGAGGGGATGAATCGCCCATCGACCAGGCAGAGCGGCTAAGCGGGTGACTCGGGCGGGATGTCTGTCCTTCGGGTGCCAGTGGTAGGCCCCCTCATGAGCGAGCGGAGCTGTTTGCAGGACACCTTTGAGGTTCCCTTTCCTCAATCAGTGCCAGATTAATTTGATATACGGCGCAGCAAACTGCAGTATTTGGGGAGCTTCCGGAGAGCCTTTGGGCAGTCTCTGCTGTCAGCGCGGGAGTGCTGCAGCCATCCCGTCCCCCCTCAGGAGTCACAGCCCTTCACCAGCTTCAAAGCAAACTGATGCCAGTTGGGCTTAGCCGGCGCTGGGAGACGGACCTCCCCGTGGGCAGGGAGCAGTAATTAACAGACAGGAGCGATGACTTCTAAAACCTTTCCAGCTTCGTCTGAACCTTTCGTTCCTGCCATAAGCAAGGGAATTCATATTAGCAGTCCTGATGGCCAGAGCTGCCCAACTATTTGCTTTCCTTTCCCAAGGTCATCTAACGCATACTTTAAAAAATGCCTCAGCCCGTTTGAAACTATGTAAGCTGCAGCATGTTAACATGTTTTCCAGCATACCCTCGTCCGTGAGGTTAGATACAGGCAAGGTGTGGGGTGGCTGGCGGTTGTTTTCCAACACGTCACCTTTTCTAGAAGAGGCTGTAGGGAGGGGGAAAGGTTTGCGCAAGGTCAGAGGTACCAGCAGCCCCGGCTGCTCCCCGGCCGAGTTTCCAAGACAAGGTGTCCCCCACGTTCGTTCTGTTGGAGTTGAACCCTCAGAACTGCCGAGATGGCTGGAAATAAAAAGACCTCCAAAGGATGAAAGCCTGTGGACTCCAGGACAGACAGGACTTCAAACTGGATGCAATTTTTTTCAAGAATTACACAGAATCAGAGCTTCAATTAGCTGGCTTTGTATTTCCAGAGCAATAGAAGCACGGTGATTTCTGGCTTGGTATTTTTAAGCGTATTTGTTCTCATCCGAGGATTTTATCATTAACTTATAAGCATTGCCACTTGTTAATGTGATGGCACGGACAGCTTCGAGTTGGCAGAGGTCAGTTCTCAAGGATTTTAGCCTCCAGGAACCTACTGCTTTTTAATGGGAGTCACACAGCTAAATCCCTGCATATGGTTTTGAAATTCATTCCATAAAGCCAGAGTCTTTCCAAGCCTTTGTTTCAGCTAACGTCATTACAAATACTTGAATGACTTTTGGAGATCATATAGGATATATCACCAGTCAGAACGAGTTAGAAACAAATTGACGTGTTCTTGCATCTGGGGAAGTAGTAGCTTTCCTTGGGTCGTGTTGTTTTCTTTCATTTGTAATTAAATTATTTGCTCTCAAACTTGATAGGTATTGACAAAGAGTACATTTTCTCTATACGGAATGCAATTTTTTCTCTACTTTGTGAGTCAGAGATGAAAAATTTACCACTCTGATACGAAGGTGAAAAAAACCTGCATGCGTTATGTCAGTAGGGCTGTACCTTTTGAAGAGCACAGAGCTACAGTCAGCCCCTCCGTACCTGCCCCTGGAGCCAGAGTTTTGGGGGAAGCCCGTCTTCCAGAGAGGAACCTAAATAAGAGATGTTAATGGGGAACTTTTCACAGGAAAGCCTCAAATGCATTGAAGACAGCAGTGCATAAAATCCATTTCACTCTGGTACATGCAGAATTACATTTTCCAAGCTCCTAAGTGACCAAGGAGCCCAAGATCTATTAGCTGAGCATTTGAAACTGTTATCCAGCTTTACTGCCAAAATGTAGGGCATTCATTTTCCTGGATCACTGAGCCTAATGATTTTTCTTAACTCAGACCTAGGGGCAGAAACACAGGCTCTTGACTCCCGGTCCAACGCTCTAAATATTTCTCCCCTGTTAGGAAGACCAGAGCTGCAAATAAATTCACGCAAGCCCTTGACACAAAGAGCACGTGTGGGGAGAGGGAGGTATTCACACTGCCACATATTACATATTTAATTCAATTAAGGAGTTAGTGTCTATTAATAGTCGGTAGAGATTCAAGGGCACATTCCTCAAATGTGCTCTGAATCCCCCCCTGGAGAAGCTCTTCCCTATCCTAATCCCGGACTGAGGTGTCTAAAACCTTGTCCATCTTCCCTGAGCCCATGAATCAGCCCGGACAGTCTCTACCAGCCTTGCTTCACTTCTGCGATGAGATTATTAGTGCCTCAGCGAGCTGTTTCATTGACAGCTATTGCCACGTCTTACTTCCAGGTGTAGGCATTTCCTTCTGCTAAAATTGCCACCTACTTCCAGCAGCAAGGAAAGCTGGCTGCCGTCTCTCACCGCCGACATCTGCTAAAAGCCAAACTCTTGACACCGACCTCACAGCGCTTAAGGAGCTCTTGGAAGCCTGGCTAGGCTAGACTTCGCCTTTAATACAGTGTAATCACCCATATTGTAATTATGCNTGCCGTCTCTCACCGCCGACATCTGCTAAAAGCCAAACTCTTGACACCGACCTCACAGCGCTTAAGGAGCTCTTGGAAGCCTGGCTAGGCTAGACTTCGCCTTTAATACAGTGAAATCACCCATATTGTAATTATGCTTCAGCTGGGAGGCTGGGGGGTGTGGGTGGGGGGGGAGGAGCCCAAAGGAGGCTTCAAATGCGTCTTGCTGGGACGCAGGGGGTGTAGGAGGGAGTGGGTGTCTGTCTGCCTGTGGGGGGGTTTGGCTGGTGAGTACGGCAAGCTGTCTGTGCCCTTCCTGGTTAGGGGTTTGCACGCTGAGTTGTAAACTCGAGGGCTGACTTTTGGCTAGCAGCATGTTAGTTGTACGTTTATCTCTGTTTTTCTTAGTTTGAAAACCAAGTTTATATGTATTGAAGCGGTGGGGATTGTGTGAAGTTGAGCATTGCTTCCTCTTGTGTTCAGTGTTTCTAAAGGTTGCAAGCTTGAGCTTTCCGCCTGTGTTGCGTGGAAGGTTTGGTTATTTACCCACCCCATGGCTTTTGTGAACGTACCGCCGTTAGCACAGCGCTTCCCTCAGGGCTCTGGCTTTGCTGAGACCAGGCGGCAGCAGAGGCGGCTCGTGCTGCTGGAGGGTCCCACCGCTCAGCTGCGTGCCCTGCTTTCTGTGTCGCTCGATGCTTATGTGGCTCTAATTAACTTGAGTTTGGGGAGTTTGTGTTGTGGGCGCTGCCCCTGCGGGGTTTTGTTGGTGTTGAGCAGGCAATTGCAAAACACGGGTGGCAGCAGCAGCTGACTTGTCCCCAGGCTGTTGCGTGGCGGTGCCCTGGAGATGTACAGAGCAGCCCTTTGAGGTTCTGCATCATCTGCGCCAAGGCCCTGCAGTTACTTTTCCAAGCCAGGCTTTTTAGGATGAAAGGTTTTTGGTTGTTCTGGGTTTTTTTCCACCCAAGAAATTAAACTTTTCTATGAAGAAGGAAAAGACTTCTTTAGAAGTTCTGTTTTTCAGCTCTTAAAATTCTTTTATATCTACTCGCGTAACAGCTCAGCCGTTCCTCTGTATTAATGTCAGCTTCGCTGTGCCTGTTTCTCAGGGGCACCCAACCTGTCTTACATTAAACTCTAGTCCTTGTATTATTTGAACTTTGCCTTTTAGAAGGTGGTTCATTTCTAGTGGCAGGTGCCACAGATCTGTGTTTCCACGCCAGGTCTGGCCCACAGCTCCTGACGATTCTAAGCTGGGCAGGATCAGGCTCTTCTTCCTTCCTTCTTTCTGGTTGGTCCTACCTGTTCCTCCCCGGCAAGCACTGATCGTTTCCTGGGTTCGTTTTCAAAGTGACCCTCCCGAGGATCAGCAGACAGCAACCGCTGCGGCAGCGCTGCGCCGTGACATTGATAAACCACAACATATTGTTTAACATATTGTTCCCAGTCCAACATATTGTTCGCATTCATCATGGAAGCAATCAGTACAGACCATTTTATTGCAAACCTGTTTCCTGGTGCTCATCATTAGGTCATTAACCTTAACAATGTCAACATGTTCTCGGTATGCAGTTTAATTGGAGCGCAGTACAGAGCAGTTGCACAGGCTGTGCCACAGACGGGGGCATGCGGTTTAAGAGTAATAGAAATGCTGTACCAGTGCGGCACTGATGCTAAATAAATTCAAGTCTGGACAGGTGATGCAAATTACAGAGGAAAGCAGCTGCACCGAGGGGGACCCAAAGAATTTCTCAGCAGAAGCGTAATTTCCTGTGAGCGCTTATGCCAGGTGAGGGCTTTCATTTTAAGGTACCAAATTCCAGGTACTGGTTTTGTAGTTCTTTTCCCTTGATACCTCTGCCAGTTCCAAGGAAAAAAGGTGGGCAGTCCAGTGACTTTTGCTACTCTAACTGCAAACCCTGATATTGGCAAGGCTTTCCTCGGGAAGTGCTTGTTAGAGAAGCAAAGCTCGTGTCTCGTGGGGCTAGTTGCTGCCAGGCTACGTGACACCAAGACAGAAATTCAACAAACAGCTTGGTTATGGAGGAGGCTGGTAGGAGCAAGTAAATTCTTCAGAAAAATACCCTGGTTTGTGTACTAAGCGTTGGGGGAAGATCTATTTTCTTACATGACTTGCTTCGTCAGTTATAAAGTGTTGTTTATCTATATGAACTCTGCTTGGTTATAATGAAGATTATCAGGACACTGCCACCTTTGTTAGTGGAGGCGGTCAGACTCTTCAGAAAGGCCCGTCTCTTCGCACGTGCTGGTGAACAACCTCACACAACTGAGGCCAGGTCTTGGCAGTGACGTCTAGATCTTCTCGTGATGCCGTTGAGTGCTGATAACCTGTGGTTTGGGTGGTAAGGTTGAAGCTTAAGGTGCCTCTGGGACGTCAACTTCCATTTCTTGCTGATTTTTATTGGCAGTTAGGTAGATGTGAACACTTCAGCCTCACGTTCTGCTGGGCTGTGATTGCCCTGCAGCAGTGCGAGGGTGGTGTCTGATCAACTGCTGTGCACATGACTGAAAAAAAGCATCGCTTTCCTCTCTGCTCCAGGTGAAACCACAAACCGCTCATCACTGCGAAGCCAAGGGCTGTGCTTGCTGTGCTGCAGGAAAGGAAAAGATGTGGCAGGCTTTTAGGGGGATCTCAGGATGGGCAGCATCTCCACCGCGATGCTTCCGTTCCCCTGTCCTGTAACACACGAGTCCCTTCTCCTGCCCGCCTGGCCTATTTCTGCCGTCTCGTATTTTCGCGCTGTAGCATGGAGCACTGCACTGCCTTGCCGGGAAAGTCCGAAGGTCTGATTGACACCCTGTTTCTTCCCCATTACAAAATAAACTAATTTCTTTAGCTTTGCACAATATTCTTCTGAAAACAGGCATTGATCTATGCAAGTCTGTAGACTGGGTAATCGATATCCACCAGTTTGGGAAAAAAATAAAGGATGAAAATGATGGATGAGAATACCACTGAGTGCTTTTCGGACGGATGCTATGTTCTGATCACTCAGCTGCTGAAAGGGTGGGCTGGGTTTGTTTTGTAGCAGCAAACTGATGTGAAAGCTTTCAGATTCCCGACTTCGAATTAATGCAGTCGTTAGGTGTTGCTGAATGATCTTGAACCAGTGTGCTTTCCAGTCTGACTCTTATCCTGTTAAAGACAATAGCTTGTGAAGAGGGAGAGGCTTCCCTTTCTCCCACTGTGGTTTTTATAAAGTGTAAGCAAGCTTAGTGGTTTGACATTTGTACGTATCTGAGCCTGTCTCTGTGGATCAGCCAGAGCCAGGTTGGAGGGCAAGAGGAAGGACTTCAGCAGCAGGGAAGCACTGGAGTGCTTCAGCCCTAGAAACCCAGAGAAGGCGCTGCCTTAATCATTCACCAGAGTCACAGTGCACCTCATGCTGAACTTGCACAAAGCACGTTCCACTCCTAAAATACAGCGTAAGCGGAAGGCAAGGGAGGTGTGCGGTTTCTGCGTGGGGGGGGCATCCACCTGTAGGGCTGTGTGAATAATACGCTGTGGCTGCAGATCAGGGATCTCCCTTTTGTCCTGTAAATGCCAGAATTAGCAGTCTCCCCCCCAGATACCTGTTGTCCCATCCCGTCTGGTGTTCTGTGCTGGCCGGATCCAGTCCCAAAGCAGACCTGGCTGGTCCTGCCTCTCGCTGGGTGCTGAGAGGCTGGGATGTGAAAGGCTCTGGGAGAGGGCGAGCGCTGCTCCAGCCCACGGTGCAGCAAGCTCTTTTCACCCTCCGCCCACTTTTCTACACCTTTGGAATACTAAGACCTTGTAGGGTGCTAATTACCATTCCTCAAACCAGTAATCAAAAGGCCAGGTAACCAGTGAACAACCTAACTACAGAAGACAAGGCCAGTCTAAGCTGGCCTAAGCTTTCTCTGGAGCAGCAGGCGCAGGGCAGCAGTGGTCCTCCCGTAGGTACCGCGTCTCCTGCATGGTGAAGAAACAGGTGCCGGTCACATGCAGTTTCAAGCAAAGGAGAACAGACCAGGAGAGGTGGAGAGGAGGGACGGCTGTATTGATCAGGCCGCGTAGCCTGTTGAAATGAAACACAGCTTGTTCACGGAGGTGACCTTATTTCAAAAGCCAGTGAAATAGCAGAAGAGTTTGGAAAACTCCGTTTGATGCAAAAGGAGAGGAAACCAGGCCGTGCTTTCAAAGCAATGTGTGTTTTCTCTCCCCATCACTGAATGTAGGTTCTTGAACAGACTTCAGCTGTTACTTCCCGAATGCTCGGCGAGCAGCTGGTCAGAGATTCTGTGTGTATTAACAGGGGTCAAACGGGAAGAGTGTCGCTATCGTACAGAGGGGGCTTGAACGTGCTGCGGAGGGGACGCCAGCCGCCTTCTCTTCCTGTCAGCGCTCCTCAAACCAGTGAGCACCCCAGGAGTACTGCGTAGGAGGTGCGTGTGTGCGCCTGTGAGGTGGGAGATCCGGAGCGTGCAGAGCTGGGACGTTGATTTGCGTGGAGAGGATCCTCTCTCGCTGGGAAGGCCCGTGTGTGGGGCACCCGGCTACGCTGTGCTCTTCATTGCTTTGGGGTGGGAAGGAGCATCTCTAGAATAGCCTCTAGTGGAAGGCTGTCTCCTGTAGGATCTACTGCTCTTTAGAGCAACTGTTTTCTCTGCTAAGTAGTTGGGGTTTAACTTTGTAGAACTGCTCTGGTTTTCTGCATTAATTCGTATTTGGATCCGTTGAGATGGATCTTTTAGAATCCTGGAAATGCTTCGTCGCTTCGTAATTAAACAACTCTCAGTGGTCAGAGTAGGTCTGTGAGCGTGAAGAAGCCCGTCAGATCAATACGAATCATTGCCCGACATAAGCTTAACGAGTCTGACTGGGAAGTACAGAGGGGCGCTCTGTCATTTAAAGAAATAAACAGGAGGCAGAGAACTTAATTCAGCTCAATCAGCTGCTAAGCCTGGCCTGACAAGCAGCCTTCAGAGACACCTTCCCCTGGCTCCAGCGTTTAGCTGAATCAGCAGTTTTCCCTTTTCCTTACAAGAAGCCTGGCTTCCCATGTACACCAGCAGAGGAATAGAAAGGATGGACATGCTGCCATGCTGGAGCAACCTCGGCTTGAGGGCACAGCGTAAAAGCCATGTGGGTACTTGCAAGTGCCTGATGGGGAGGCGACTGTTGAAGTTGAAGACTGAATCCTGGCAAAGGCGTGCGTGTGTTTGAACTGACATCAGCTGCCCAAGACTGCCACTTTGAAAGAAAATAGCAGTAGCAAGTGAAAAAGAGTTGGCCAACTGGCTGATGCCAGCTAGAAGAAAGAAGGGATCCAGAGGCAGACAGAAGTTGAGAGGATGAAGGGAGGAAACAGCAAGGCAGAGAACAGGGACTTGGCTTCTGCCTCTGACTCCTTCCCTGCCCTTGGCCCATGTGATCAAGCTGAATAAATGTTTGCGAGTTGAAGGGATAGAGGGATGATTTTAGACCCGTAATTCTAGATACTAAAGTCTGAAAATGAAATCCGGCATCATCTAGGTCTCCTGAGGGAAAGCACGTTGTCAAGAGCGTTGTCCCTACACTGTTTCTTACCCAAACGTGTTGAGGACATTTTCTGACTGCTGAGTTTCCACCAAGCAATGCCCAAAATACAACAAGAAAGGTCCTAAACCCTCCGCTTTAGGTTAAGTCCTGGGCTGGCTGTTTTAACTAATGTCTTTTAGAAGGACCGTAGTGGAGTCCTGGTGAACAGTATCATCCCCACACAGAGGCGTGGTAGGGAATCCGGTAGTTTATTCCGAGCACCGCAGTGTGCCTAGCTGTGTGCCGAGACAGCTATGCTAGGTCTCGTCCTTTTGGGATTGGGGATGCGTATCAGATCTCGCTTCAGTTAATCCGTCCCAGACACTTGACCTCCTCCCACTTCAGGGTGGCTGATTATGTAGACCTGGAATTAGCTGAAGTATCTATACGTTGCAGGTACAGGCGGAGCACAGCTGGCTGGTTTGATTTGTATATGTTTATGTAAATGCCTCATAAAATATCCCCCGTTGGGACAAGCCAAAGTCACGCATCATAAAGATCAGCTCCTGTAATGGCTTCTTTACAACTGTATTTGCCAAGGTAGTGAAAAAAATATGCCTGTGTTTATAGGAAATTAATTTCTGCCCCTTCAGTGATCAGCCCTGAGCAAGCAAAAGAGCTGAATTATCCCAGTTGCTTCACTCTGGCAGAGAACTGCTGTTCAGAGCTTCCTGCAGTGTAATCCGGTGGGGGTGTTTAATCAGAAACCCTTAAAGCAGCGAGGTCCCAATCCAGCAAGCCCTGTGCTCACGCAGCAAGTGGTCCTTCCTCAGCAAAGCACAAATCACACCCTTAATTTTACGCCTGTGCAAGACTCACAATACCAGACTGCACTTGAGAAGGTGTGTATGTCTCTTGCGGAAGAAGAATGGATTTTTGCCTGTTGGCTTAAATTAGCATACAAAGAATGAAATGCCTTACGAGGCAGATCAGCAAGGTTAGTTAAAACATAAAACAACCCGAGCATGACAGGACCTGCCAAGGGAGGAAGAGTTCTTAGTGTCAGTAGGTGGTGCTCTGCAAGCTCCCTTTACGGGTGAAGTCCATGCTTGTCCCGGTTCGATGCAGCACCCCAAAATCCTTACGGCTTAGTGCAGCTGCCGTTGCAGAGGAGGGCTTCGTGACTTTGCTGGGAGTGAACCTAGGGGAGTTCTGCAGAAAGCAGTTGGGTTTTGTAGGAGTCTTTCGCTGCGTCTCGGCCTTCGGATAGGATTTTTGTAGCAAGAATGCGACTGCTGAATGCTGTGGATGAATCAAACCTGAACTATCTAATTCTGTAGGAGTTGTTCTTGAGAGCTGGGAAGAGTAGGTGGAATCCTTGTTCAAACTGAAGCCAGCTCGAAATTTATCTATAAATTCGTTAAGCATAGGTTTTCTCCTGAAATCTGTTGTAGAACAGATTGATACACTTTTATTATTTTAAGATTCTGGCAGAGTGGGCAATGCCACCGCAACGGGCAGAGGCACCTTCAGGGCAAACGCTGCTTGTGCTCCGGCTAACAGCGCTGCTCCCCGGCCGCGCTGATCCCTCTTGATTCGGTGCTGTCAGAGGCCCTTCTGCAGCGGGGCTGCCCTGGGGAAGGGGTTGTCTGCGTGTGAATCTGGTCTGCGAACCCCTGTGTAGTTCCTGCCAATGAAAGTATGGGTTGCATCTGTGCTCTTGTAGCCAAAGATTAATCCTGGAAGAGATAAAGAGCAGCAGATATGGGCAGCTGTTCAAATGAAGTGTTTTGTCTATACGTATCCACCCCAGCGTCTGTGTTAAATCTAGCCTTGGCTGTTGCAGCTCATCGAGCCAAGTCAATGAAAGAGAAGTCTCTGTTTTCTTGCGCGTCCCCCTTAAAATTTGAGGAGTTTCCCTGACAGAGTGATGCATAGTTATAGGCTCAGTAAAAGGTAGACTGATTTATGGCTTGCACACTGTAAATCAATAAAAAGAATCACAGACATTGACAGCACGTTCACAGGCCATTTCTTTAGATGGAAGGCACTCTTCTAGCCTTCCCCTTTCAGACTGGTTGGCACACGGGGAGGCTCCTGCTACTAACAAGCGCTAAGAGAGTCTTTATAAAGCTTGTAAAACCTAAATCTTCTCCTTATATGCCCTTTCATAGACATATCATATATCATCGTTTCCAGTGTGTACGATGTCCTCCACCCTGGCTTAAGTGATTACTTTCTCTTGTGGGGTACATGAACAAAACACATTAACAATCTCCTGGGTTTTAAGCCCCTCCAGACCAGTCCACTAACCTACGACTTTCCAGCCTTGGTGTGTGGTCGGCGTGACTTGCTGTGAGGTCGCGTGTGTGCTGCAGGTCCTGGGAGATGCAGCGGGTAAGGGCATCTCCCCTGGCCGGTGGTGCTGCCAATGAGGTTCAGGTTCTGCAGGATGGATTTCAAAGGGAAATGGGGTGCTGTTAAAGGAGCCTCATGCGGAAGCTCTGTTATGGGCGTGCTGCTCCCCAGCCCTGGTGCCCCACGTCCGGTGTAAGTGGCTGTGGGGCTTGGGGCTGTGCAGGCCAACTTGGTGGGAATGGGGAGCCTGGGTGCCAGCCAAGTACAACTTCCTTTATTTACGTATAGAAACCAGTCCTGGAACATGTTTAACTGCTTTGTTGAAATGGGCCATAAATGGGCCATAAAAGTTAGCCATTTCAGTCTGGAGAAGCATTAAGAGACTCTTCAGTGGTGGATGGGTTATAAATAGTCCGCAGCCCAGCCACCCTCCGACAAATGCCTGGTTACTGGCTGCTCTGAAAGAGCCCTCTCCAAACATCAGCCATCTGCTCTTTCCCGGGGCAGCCGTGTAGCAAAACAGGACAATTGCACAGGGTTTCTTCAACCAAGTTACTAAGGCTTGTCGAAGCTCTAAGCAGCAGTCAACAGGGTGTTACAGGTTACAGGTTAAAAGATAAGGTCTTTTAGAAAATCAGATTTTTTTCATGAAAGCTTTCCTTCATTTGCCTTTAAAGGTGACATGTGTTACAGGTGTGCATATCCCTTGGGAGCACAGCCTGTGCCNGCCGTGTAGCAAAACAGGACAATTGCACAGGGTTTCTTCAACCAAGTTACTAAGGCTTGTCGAAGCTCTAAGCAGCAGTCAACAGGGTGTTACAGGTTACAGGTTAAAAGATAAGGTCTTTTAGAAAATCAGATTTTTTTCATGAAAGCTTTCCTTCATTTGCCTTTAAAGGCGACATGTGTTACAGGTGTGCGTATCCCTTGGGAGCACAGCCTGTGCTTAGATATGCTTTGGGCAAGATGGAGACTTTCCCGAGTCAGGCCAAAACTGAAATTTTAGCAGCTTAAGGCAGTTTATGTCTCCCTTGTTTCTTTTGCTGAGACAATAGGATACACGCTTTGCACAATCGGCATTATCTGTAGGATTGCAGCCCTGCGTACTGCAACCAGCACCTCATCATGGTGTGCGAAAGTAAATGAAAAAGCAGCAGTGGTTCTAATTACTGCATGCTAATGGGGCTGCATTCAGGCGTCGTTGATGAAGCTATTGTGCTGCAAGAAAACAATGGCAGCAGATGTATTTACCTTGCTCTGCTTATCCCGTGATTATTCTCTGTTAGTACAGAAACATACTGACAGTATCAGCCTGCACACAAACCAGGCTCTGAAATGGACCGCTGGAAGTTCAGCCCTTGAGCGCATTCACGCTCTCTTGTTTTGCATCGAATGCAGTAGCGTGGATGCCGCAGCAGCTTGAAGCGCTTTTATCTTGGATCGGGCTTTGGTTGTAATAGCATTTGCGGTCTTGTTTCCTCCCAAGAAAACACTTTTGTATTCTCGCTCAATCCATCCCGATGTCCGGACCTGGTGGGATCTCCAGTGCAAAATGTCACTCTGGCGGGCTGGAAGTCGCGCGACCTGGGGAAGCATCACCTGTGCGGCGTGCGTCCAGCAGCGCGCCTGCGCCAGGGCTGGCCAATTAGCTCTGGGCTGAACTTGGTAAGGGGGAGATGTGTACTGGGCTGCGTTACTCACTGACTGCTGATTTGGGAGCATGAGGGTATCTTGGCTCTTACGGTAAACTGGACTCGGGCATTTGCTTATTCTTTTTTACAGTAGTATCTAATAAGCTGAAAGCTGCCGGAGTCATTACGAAATCATCAGTGCTCATTCCAGTGTGATAGGTTCTGTTTGCCTAGCTGGCTGTTTTGGTACCGTATGTATTTATCGAAGCTGGCCGAGTATCTTATTCACTGATGTTTTGCTTATTTGTTCAGGAATGAGTTCGTCAAAATTCAGCCAAGCTCTCGGTCTTCAACATACACAAATCTAATCTAGCGATTTGAACACACCCATCACGATAGCGATTCAATGCGATCCAAAAACTGAATGCAAACTTGACAGGAGCAATGAAAAAAACCCTGCCTGCCCGCAAATCCCGCCCAGGTATTACTCTGCAATACTGTAATGGCCTCTGAGAGGTAAAGGTACCGGTTTTCCCTTAAGACACCGACTTTGCCTGGAAACTCAAACCAAACTCGAGTGCTGAGTCCCCGGGGAGTTTCTAGCAGGTGCCTGTCGCCAGGCCCATCGGCGCTAAAGTGGTCATGATGTCATGTACAATATTGTGGTCTCATCAGGGAGACTGACTTGTGTTGCAT
The DNA here is from genome assembly GCA_013398225.1 of Steatornis caripensis. Classification (NCBI taxonomy): domain Eukaryota; kingdom Metazoa; phylum Chordata; class Aves; order Caprimulgiformes; family Steatornithidae; genus Steatornis; species Steatornis caripensis. The sequence goes on along the minus strand of VZSC01018200.1, from coordinate 81,165 downwards.
TAAGCAAGACAGAGTTGCTAATCTCCGCTGAGGTTTACTTGGGAAAATTTAAAGCCTATTCCAGTATATTAAATGAGGCTGAAAAGCTTCAATCAATAATTTCCCTTGTATGAAAAATAAGAGGTGAAAATGATGGTAGATTGATTCAAAATACTTAATGCCAGATACCAGCTGATGGAAGCACCTTGTAAATAGCATTTTGTACGGTTGCCAATGAATTAGTCTAAATTGTGAGGGTGATTGAAATCTATTTTATAATGTTCATCTCCACTTTAGTGGCCATTTACAAAATTTAGAAGAATAAGAAATCCCCAAAGAGTAACGGAGCAGCCAGCAAAAAAGACAACCAGAGTAGCAAGCGGTGGTAGCTTGCAAATGAGATCTTGGAGTATTTTATAGGACAAAAAACCCAGAGTTCTTTACAAGCAAGAAGAGTAAGCGTTAGTAGTGTTTTAAATTTTAAAATGTGTTTTCTAAGTACCTCTTTTTTTCATCAGCTCTCTCTTTTACATGGAGATTATCATCTTTGATGTGGCAAGTGAAATGGACGGGGTGTTCTAAAGTTAATTTGGTAATAAAAGAACACTGCCTTCTCTGAACAGCCCTACGCTCAGCTGGCGTGTTTTGTAGGGCTGTGTTGTATCTCAGCACGCTGATTTCCGCAGGGCATTAGGAGAATTGTGTTGCATAGGTGCCCAGCGGGAGTGACGGTGACCTTGGGCGGCAGTGTGATGGCTCCTGGGGAAGCCCGAGGTCCCAGCTAGAAGAGGATGCCCAGGAGACCTCAGGATTGAGACCAGCCACGCGGTCCACGGCAGCCTGCCTGGCCAGAAGAGCTCTGCAGCCCTCCTCCCTTTCCTCTGAAGTGTTTTTGCTGGCTCCCAGTGACTCTGTGAGATGTCCCAGGGCTGTTCCCACCAAGTGCTTGGGGAAGGCTGCAGTGTGGGTCTTCGGTGGCCGTGTTTTTTTCCATGTCCTCAGAGATAACAAAGAGCTGGACAATCCCGCAGGAGCTGCTCCAGAAAGATCCATCCGTGTTGCAACCGCTTGGGAACTTGGCTTTCGCTCAGAACTGGGAATGAGCAACAATTTTTGCTCGTGTGCTCTTGTAGTGGATGCAGAGTCATTAGGGCAAGGACTCTGCAAATTTGGGCCTTAACCACGCTGAGAACTTCATTGTGCGATGACTTTTTGTTTTTTTAACGTACTGTGGTACTACGGTGCTGGTACTGGAGTTGATGTCTCTGCTAGCTGAAGCCAGGACTTTATGCAAACAGATGCTGCTCGAGCAGTTCAGGTGACGCGTGAGTGATGGCCACGCTGCCTGCACGGGGTTCGCTTCTGCTTTTTGTCCCCAGGCTGGGAACCCTGGGGTTCCCATCTCTGTGGCGCTGGGCAAAAGTCTGCTTGGGGTGGGTGCTATTTTTTTGTTTATCTTCATGGTGAATTTAGTGGGAAAGTCTTTGCTTCAAAGTCCTCTTGGGTGGCGCTCGCATTTTTAGCAAAGCGTTTTAGGTGCGCTCCTACCATCCTGCCCTGTGTTCATATAATCTGGAGGAAAAAGACGGTGTGCGGCTACCGACGCTGTAACGGGAATGGCTAATGATGAATTTTGTCCTTACCTTGCCGTGTTTTATTGGAACAGGAAGGAAATGCAACCAAGCTGTGGAGTGCGCACAGGGTTATGCTGGTCACCAGTGCCAAAGGAAAAGTAATACCCGCTGGTGAGGAAAACAGCATTTTCTCTGGTGATTCAGTCTACTAATCAGTTTCCAATCCTCGGTCCACAGGGGTTTTTTGCAGGAAATAGGTCTTTCTATTTATAAATGGGTGTTCTATCAAGTCACAATTTTTAATTTGTGGCCCTGAGGATTTTCATTTCCTCCTCATCGGGTGAATCTTAACTAAACTGTGTTCCATCAGCACTGTACAAGCTGCTGCCAAAACTGTTCTTGGTGCTTCAGTCTAGGTCTCTGCAGGCAAGAAGGGAGCTGGAACAGGGCTGAGCCCCTCAGAGACGCTGTAGTACCTAGAAGTGACCGTGAGCAATGGTCCTTTCTTGACTCGTTAGCTTTTCTGTCTGCCCTCGGAGCTTGTCGTGCTGACCTCTGTGGCCGGGACACGCTGTCATTGCTTTCTCTCAGTTCCTGAGAGAAATTAAATTAATTTTGTTAAATGCTGAGCCCGAAAGAAAAAGGACTCAAAGGTTTAAAAAACCCCAAGTTCTCTCACCAGAAGAGGCAGCAAGTACGGAGTTGGCTGTTGCATCCATTAGGTTTCCTTTTTTCTACATTTAGCCAGGTTTTGGAGGAAAGGTCAGGGATGGAATTAAATGTCAAAATGGGGCTTGGAATCAGGATCTACGTTTTAAATCCTTTCAAGGTTTAGGCTGCTGTGGGGTTTTAATTTTAACTTGTTATAGTGAGTGGCAACCTTTTTTTATCCGGCGTTGATGGTGTAAATACNGAGGGTACACTCTGTCCCTTCGTCCAAATCATTGATGAATACGTTGAACAGGACTGGACCCAGCACTGACCCCTGGGGAACACCGCTGGTCACAGGCCTCCAACCAGACTCCGCACCACCGATCACTACCCTCTGCGCTCTGCCATTCAGCCAGTTTTTGACCCACCTCACTGTGCGCTCATTTGACCCACCTCACTGTGCTTTCACTTCGAGTTAAAAAACACACTAAGGTTCTGCATCATTTCTCTATATGTTTTCTTGATATAAGAAAGTGATGAAAGTGAACAGCCTTGTATTTTCTCTCCGGCACTGCTTGCCGTGTTTCAAAATCCCGTTTGGTATTTGCAACTGCACACTTAAAATAGGCTCTTTGTGTTCATTCATAATTTTTCTTGGAGGTTATTAAGGGTAATAAAGTGTTGTGGAATGCATTTCTGAAAGCTGGGTGCACTGGAGGAGCTTTTGAAATATTTATTAACGTCTCTACATGTTCCTTGCAGAGGAGAAGCAAGTGAGGATTAGTGGGCATCACTTGGGGCATCTGGCCTGGCTGATCACGTTTAGCTCACCTGAATGCTGAGCTGCGTCCTTGGTATTTCCCAGGACTCGGGATCCCGGTTCAGAGTTTACTGAAACCACTTGCCCAGCCGTAGAGGTCTCAGGACAACTCCTCACGGCTCTGGCCTTGGACGTGAGCACCAGAGCGTTGCAGGTTCCGCAGACGAGCCTGGGGTGGTGAATGTTACCCTTGCTCCTCTTGCAAAGCTTGGCAGTGCCTTTGAAAATACAAACCCGTGTGACTTTACGAGCCATGTGGGGTGGGAGTGTAGCGGGAGGAGTGGAAGAGAGTGTTTCCGCAGGCGTCAAGCAACGACCCTTTGAAAGGTAATGGACGTCTGGCACTGCTTCCCAGCACCGCGAGGAGATACGTGGGTGATGGCAGATGTTACTGCCGTGGAGAAAGGGCGGCAGAAGCAGGAGGAAGAAGAGAGATGCTTCACCGCCGTTGCTCTAAACAGTAAACAAATAAGCACTAATCAGTAAATCGGCCCGTAACATTTTCCCCCCGACACTGCCCTCAGCCTGTTTGTGCTGATTCTCCTCAGCTCTGAATCGCATGCGAAGAAAAAAGAAAAACAAACCCAGACCTCTGAGCAAGAGGTTTTAAACTTACGTTGTCTAGGAGAACTTCTTGCCAGGGCTGAGTTACGGATTGTAACAAATAATACCAGGCCCCGGGCTGAATGCTAAGGCTGCGGCTGCATTTTGAATCTGCTGCTAATTCATAAACATCACAGGCAGTTGATTTCAGCAGAACCCCTTGATTTAATTACACTCTTGTATACAATGGGGACCTCGCGTTTTCCTATATGTAATGAATATTAAGCTGATAGCCCTGTAATTTCCTGTGCCAGGCTTGCTCTCATTTTTTTTTTGCATATTGATACCACATTTGGTTTGTTATTTTCCAATTTTCCAGTCTTCTAGACTTGTGCTCAGCGAGTTCTCTGTAGTAATTGCTGTTGGCACACGCATTTCCTTCCTCAAATCTGCTCTAACACCATGGAATGAGTTTTGTCTCATCCTAGAGATTTGCTTGGGTTTGAATTTCTCTTATTTATTCGTTGCCTTACCTCGGCAGCCCTGGAATCGTGCAGGACACTGGATTTAATTTCATATTCCGCAGTTGTAATTTCCTGCTCTGCGCCAGGCAGCCCCCCTTTCCCTCCATGTGCACATCTGGATGGTTTTCATCTGACCCAGTGACTTTCTTCTGTTCGTAAGCTGCTTTCCAGGGGTTCTTCCTCAGAAACTCCCATTGCAGTTTGATCACCAAAAGGGATTTAAATGTGGCAACATCAAAAATAAGGCTGATATTTACTGAATCTTCCTGGTCTCTCGGTGCTTTTGGTGTTTGTCCAAATTGCTTTTTCTCTCTCTTTGAGGTTGCTCACCTGGATGCGTCCTACCTTGCCTCTAGAGGTGGGGAGGGGCTGGAAACAAATCCCTTTCTTTGTGATATTTGGTCATTGGAGGAGGTNAAGGCTGATATTTACTGAATCTTCCTGGTCTCTCGGTGCTTTTGGTGTTTGTCCAAATTGCTTTTTCTCTCTCTTTGAGGTTGCTCACCTGGATGCGTCCTACCTTGCCTCTAGAGGTGGGGAGGGGCTGGAAACAAATCCCTTTCTTTGTGATATTTGGTCACTGGAGGAGGTGCAGGGTGAGGACTGTACTGGGGAGGCAGCGGGTGAGGTTGCTTTTGATTTGAGTGGTTTTGCAGGACTAGGGTGGAGTTAAAACAAAAAAAGGGGTTGACAACTTTCTTGAACTTTCATTTGAACTAGAAAACAGACCTTCCTTAAGTGTTAATCCGACAAGGTACGTCAGCTAAGCGTCTGTAAAAGCCATCCCCAGCCTGCTGCGCCGGGGAGACACGCTTGGCCCTGAGAGGGTGACTGCTCGATGCCTTTGGCTGTTGCTGTTCTTAGAAATTGCAGCAACTTAGGAGTGGAAAAAAAAAAAAAAAAGGCAAAGACAGGGAAGGGAAAAAGGAGAAAAGAAAAGCATTAACTGAATTCTCTCTATTTCCCAAGGTGCTGTGTGAAAACCGGCTTTCTCACATGTGCCCTAAGGAGGGCACCCACTTACTGGAGCCCTTGAGCTTGTGGTTTATGTTCAAGAAAAAACAATAGTCAAATAGGCTCTTGCCCGTGGTAATGCCAGACACGCTGTGCACGCGGCTGGTGCCTCTGGCTTTTCAGACTTTTTGGGCCCATTTCTGTCTCTGAGATGCTCCTGTCGTGAAGAAGCAGGTGCACGCCGGCACCCGACACGCCTCTTGCGCCCGTGATGCTGGTCGGGGTGCTCTTTTGCTGTGAGTTCGTGGCACTGTTTTCCATCCCAGATATAATTTCCCTGGCTGCAAAAGGAAAGCCAGGTGTCTTCTCTGTATTTCTTTGTGATTTCTCCCCAGGAATGTTTACTGAGAGGAGTATTGCTGTGGTGAATAGTCATTTTTGCCAGAATAAACAGCAAAAAGAGGTGTGCCCGTATCAAAAACCTGACCTTCACCCATCCCACCCTTGTGCTTGGCTGTACCGCTGGCAGGGCGATGGCAAGCTGGCTGGCTGTTCTTGTCCCAGGTAAGCACCTACCTTTTTCCTAAATATATCCCAGCCTTGCCGACTCTTTTTTATTTTTTTAATCTGAAGTTGTACGAAGGCCAGGTGCTTTGTAAGGACTTAGTGTATATAATGTTGGGTTTATGTCATGTTCTTGTGCTCTCCACCCATTCCTCAGAGGACTGACCAACCCTGCAGCTCCACCTGTTTTAACTAGTATATTTTTGCTATGCTGCGTACGCTAGCGCTGCAGTCTTTGAAACCTCTTTCCAGTTTGGTCATCACTGTAGTGCCCAAGAGGAGCAGCCAGGGCCTGAGGCGGGGACCAGCGTGGATGAAGTAGTCACGTTGTTGGTCGTGTTGCTGTGTGATGATGCAAATTTTTCTGGTTTTGTCAGAAATGAGTCTTGGTGAACCAGAGTCTAGATGAAAGATGCCGTAGTTGGAATTCTGCTTATTTTGTCACCTCTCTCTGCAGAGTAACCTACTTCCTGGTGCTACCTGATGTAATCAGAAGCAATCTGTGCAATTAAGAGTCTGAGACATATCTTTGGATGGGAGAACTGTCAGGTTAGTGTCTTTCCCAGTTGAGTTTTATTTTCCTTAGTGCTCTTGAGGTCCCTTAGTTCCTTTCAAGAGACAACTCATACTCGCAGGCTCAGCAATTCTTGATGGCTTCCGTTGTCAGACAAACAGGGTATGTGAGCATGTGTGTATCGCTCTCAAGGTACGTACCACTGTCCTAGATGCATCGTTGAACATCTTAAAATTAGAAGCAAAAACAACATTCCTCACTGAAACCCCATTTTTTCAAAGCAGAGTTAATTGCACCCACTCCTCATCCACGTGTATAAAAAGGAAAACGGCCCATTTTTTTTT
>VZSC01018200.1:53389-70881 GCA_013398225.1 Steatornis caripensis | reverse complement strand
CGGCTGGTGCCTCTGGCTTTTCAGACTTTTTGGGCCCATTTCTGTCTCTGAGATGCTCCTGTCGTGAAGAAGCAGGTGCACGCCGGCACCCGACACGCCTCTTGCGCCCGTGATGCTGGTCGGGGTGCTCTTTTGCTGTGAGTTCGTGGCACTGTTTTCCATCCCAGATATAATTTCCCTGGCTGCAAAAGGAAAGCCAGGTGTCTTCTCTGTATTTCTTTGTGATTTCTCCCCAGGAATGTTTACTGAGAGGAGTATTGCTGTGGTGAATCGTCATTTTTGCCAGAATAAACAGCAAAAAGAGGTGTGCCCGTATCAAAAACCTGACCTTCACCCATCCCACCCTTGTGCTTGGCTGTACCGCTGGCAGGGCGATGGCAAGCTGGCTGGCTGTTCTTGTCCCAGGTAAGCACCTACCTTTTTCCTAAATATATCCCAGCCTTGCCGACTCTTTTTTATTTTTTTAATCTGAAGTTGTACGAAGGCCAGGTGCTTTGTAAGGACTTAGTGTATATAATGTTGGGTTTATGTCATGTTCTTGTGCTCTCCACCCATTCCTCAGAGGACTGACCAACCCTGCAGCTCCACCTGTTTTAACTAGTATATTTTTGCTATGCTGCGTACGCTAGCGCTGCAGTCTTTGAAACCTCTTTCCAGTTTGGTCATCACTGTAGTGCCCAAGAGGAGCAGCCAGGGCCTGAGGCGGGGACCAGCGTGGATGAAGTAGTCACGTTGTTGGTCGTGTTGCTGTGTGATGATGCAAATTTTTCTGGTTTTGTCAGAAATGAGTCTTGGTGAACCAGAGTCTAGATGAAAGATGCCGTAGTTGGAATTCTGCTTATTTTGTCACCTCTCTCTGCAGAGTAACCTACTTCCTGGTGCTACCTGATGTAATCAGAAGCAATCTGTGCAATTAAGAGTCTGACACATATCTTTGGATGGGAGAACTGTCAGGTTAGTGTCTTTCCCAGTTGAGTTTTATTTTCCTTAGTGCTCTTGAGGTCCCTTAGTTCCTTTCAAGAGACAACTCATACTCGCAGGCTCAGCAATTCTTGATGGCTTCCGTTGTCAGACAAACAGGGTATGTGAGCATGTGTGTATCGCTCTCAAGGTACGTACCACTGTCCTAGATGCATCGTTGAACATCTTAAAATTAGAAGCAAAAACAACATTCCTCACTGAAACCCCATTTTTTCAAAGCAGAGTTAATTGCACCCACTCCTCATCCACGTGTATAAAAAGGAAAACGGCCCATTTTTTTTTCCTCCCGGTGTGGATTGCTCCTGTTGCTATTGAGAGTGCTGATCAGGAAGGATGTGTCTGTTCAGTTCTTGTTGTGTGATGGTCCTGAGGGCTTAGCACTGAGCTCAGAGATAAGCACGTGCTGGAGCGCCTGTGGCGAGCTGGGATGAGCTGAAACATGTGCTTGAGGACTTTGCTCCTTCTGACCCAAGTGGCTGTGTTCACCTGGTGATGCTGGAGCCAGAACGCGAGCTCCGGAGAGCCTCCTGGACCCTGCCTTTCCACTTGTCACTCCACTTGACAGCTGTCAGCACCTGCTCCAGTCTGCTGGTGCAGTGCACCATGCCGTCCCTCCCCTACTCAATGCACTCGCATTGAGCCAAGTTAACCTAAAACCTTCCGTCTGCCTGCAAGGTTTTTGCTGGTTTTGCCTTGCTTGCTGCCTCTGGACCAATTGCACACATGGTCACGCTGGCAGACAGGAGAGGGGCCAGCCAGCTTTTGTGCGCAGGCATTGCTCGCAGCTCAGCACCAAGCCCCAGCAAACCAGAAACAAATGAGATCTTTATCATCTGGGCTGCCTTGCACAGAGGAGATGCTGGCGACTTCTCTGCTGAAAGACTGGTTGTGGGTATCACAGCAGGGCATCCCAGGCACCGTTAGCTGTAGCGGTACCAGTGGCAGACAGGTTTGGTTCAGGAGAAGCGGAGATTTTTCTGAGACAGCTTTGTGACGAGTAGACAGCTTGTGTTCCATAGATTTCGAAGTGTATTTTGAATGGTGGGACTTGCTGGCTCTCTGATCCTGGCTCACGTTCAGTTTGATGCCTCGGAGGTAAATTGATGGTTTATATTTCACATTCATACAGGGCCCAAATCATCTGTCGGGCTGGAGCTGATTTACATAATGACCGTTTCTGCAACGGTAAAGGGTGAAACTGGTTCTCCCGCACTTCGGAAAAGTGAGCAAAAAGTGGCTGAGCAAGTGGTGCATACAGTTGCAATAGTCTTGAAGTGGGAGCTTCAGAGTTATTCATAACAGTTGAGCACGTAATTGTGCATAATGCAGCAAAAACATTTCTCTTTTTGGGATTGAAAGGCATTTTGTTTTGATTGGTGTGTAACTGTTCTACTTGGGAGCATCTAGGGGCTGTGAATGTGAAGCATTTCAGGCATGAGTGCTTATCAGTCACATCTGGGAAAAAAAGAAGAGCAAAAGGGCCTCGTGACAAACACAAGCAGGGCAAATAACCTTTACAAGACAGTTTTATAGAGCAGGATAAACAACAGGGGCTGGATCCTCAGCTGCAGTAAACCATGCTGTCTGTGCCGATGCTGCCAGTTGAGGTGCCGATCCTCGGAGATCTATAGAAACGTCACGCAGCAGCAGCTGCCTCTCTGCTTTGTGGCTGTAGTGAAGCTGTTACGAGCGGGCCTGAGAGCCAGGTTTCCAGCGTGGTTAGGAAGTTGGTATCATCCCCCTCTGTGCTTGGGAGCCGGTAAGAAATGCTTCCCACCAGCAAACCTTTCTTCATCTAGAACTGTGGAGCAGGTGAGTTGGGGCACTGCGCAAGGGATGCGGTGTCAATGGTCGTTTGCCGTCGCTTCAAACCCAGGGGCTGCTTATTTCCTTTAGTTCTCCACTTGGACCAAATACTGACGAGCAGGCTGGGAGTACCCACTCTCTTGGGGCAGCAGGACAAAAGCGTGCGAGAGGGCTGTGGAGGGCACTTGGGAACACTGACGTGGTCCTAGTGGGCAAGAGCCTGCGGGTGCAGTGACTCGTTAGCTTGTACACCTCGTCAATCCTCCCAGTATAAAACTTGGATCTCAAGTTGGCGTAGGGAGCAGACTACCTTCAACGGAGCTCAGATTTCAATCGCAGGGGAAATCTGTGCTGCTGCTTTTGCCAGGCTGGTGTTCAGGTGAGGAGTCCAGTCCACAGAGCTGCTGATCGGAGACTTTTACCTGGGTGAAGCTCACTTTGGAAGAGTACTATCATTAAAAAGGGAAGCTGGCTGGCTCTCCTAAATTAAGCAATTATTCTTAGACACAGCCCTCTCTGTGAAGTAGTTGGAAGTTCATCCCCGGGCTGAGACGGGAGGTGGTTTAACAAGGTGTTTTACAAAGTGTAGGTGGATAAATTTCTGAAGCATATCTGTATAAACCTGCTGTAAAGGCTACACAGAGGTTAAGCAGATAGATAACTTCATAGAAGCTGAATAATCACACTATTGCTCTATATAATCTTGCCGGAAAGCTTATTTTTCTAGAGCAACGCTACAAATATCTCCCGTGCGTAGTGATTACAGCAGCAGAAATCAATTGCACACAGCAAATAATTTGTTAGCACAGGGATGCACATTATATCATCAATAAAGGGATTAGTTTGTTGAACTATAATGAGGGTGAGAAAAAAGGGAACCTCACACTGGTATAACTAGTCCAGTCATAATATTGGCAACAAATAAATCTGGTATACGTGCATCGCTCTGAAGATTAATATGGTCTTGTGAGGTTTCCTTAATACTCACTAGCTCTATGCGTTCTTGGCGTCTTCAGTATATGCCACAAGTACCTACTCATTAGCTCCTTAAAAAGAATTCTTAGCCTGGTTTTAAGGAACATTGCTACGTTTACCACTACAAAAGAAAATAAGATCACCCTAATGTCTCTGCGTCTATGAAGATACCTTCTGCTAAGATACAGTTAGGGTAATCGGTTTCGTTTTCCTGTCCCTTAGGAGCCCTGTCATCTTGGATTAGGTGTTCCCAAAGGCAGGCATGGTCCCTTGTCCTTGCCTTGGATAGGGCTCTGGAGGCGCTCGTCTCAGCTGAGCTCCTCTCACTGTGCTGTGCTATGACAGTCACAAATCACTGCGGAGGAGAAACCTCCCCAACACCTGTGAGGTGGGGGGGTTGGATTATCCTCGCTGCAGAGTGGATTTTCCAAGCGCTGGTGGCGTGTGTTCAAGGTCGCCTGAAGACAGCATGACTGCTTGGCTGAGAAACAGATGTTAGACTCTGCCTCTTCTCCCAGCTCCTCATCAGCCGTGTCCCCCCACACTCCTTATGAGCTGCAGGAGAAAATCCCTCCTTGAACCCCTCCAAAAAGTGTCTTTAATGCTCCCTGGTGCAGAGGGGACTGGCTGGTGCATGTAGCTGCTTTACATGTAATACAGGGCATGATGTCTTCACTTGGAGAGTCCCTTCGGTTCTCAGCGAGTACCAAGGCCAGGACCAACGCCAGCATGGTGCTGCGCAGGGACTAGTAGTGCTAAAGGCTGAGACTTGTCTTGCTCCAAATCCTACAGGTTAGGTACGAACGAGTCTTGCCTTACTCCAGGTTTGAGGATGAGTTTGAAGCTAACCACTTTGGAGGAGAGACAGAAAACGAGGGGGCAGCTGAACAGGCAAGATGTGCATCAGCAGGGGAAAATAATCCCTCCTGATTCCCGCAGGTAACTAGGAGGCCCAAAGTGTGACATTAATGTTATATAAATAAGGTGTAAACAAACTCAGTGGCAGCAGAATGCCTAAATCCTTTAGCCCTCTTACAAATCAAACCTGTTCTAGAAGGATTCAGTAGTTTGAGATCTTGCCTTAGCAGGTGATTAACTGACATCAGAGGTCATGAAAACCATTATATTTGAATCTGTGTGTATACTTGCTGGGCTTGGGTTTTGCTGCAGACGGTGTAAGGAAGATGCAAGGCCTTCATACATTAGCTGTCCGGGTTGCCGTGAGGCCCGTTCAGTTTTTATAGTCAGCTGATGGTCCCTTTGGATTCTGCTGGAGCAACCGGAGGTTGTAGTTTCTTGGCCAAGAAAAAAGGGGAATATGACGCATCCCAGCATCTATCGGGAGCTGGGAGGGTAGTGAGGAATATCTGATGTTGCCTTGCATTGCGTGGAGATCTCTTCTGCAAGCTAATTAATTATCCTTGAGATCAGTCAGAAGGTATTGCTAATTCCTTGGCCCGTTTCTGTGATGGCTGGAGCAAAAAGCCTGTTCGTCAAGGCTGTTTTGGGAACTGTTCTGCTCTGATGTCCTGCGCTGTACTGCCCACCATCGTGGGCATGTCGAAACCTCAGGACTGGTTCCTCCAGCTGCAGAGCACGTGACGTGGGGTGGGAAGACAGGAGACTGGCAACAGCAAAGTCTCTGACCTAAGTATAAGGAAAGAAATGGAAAATCACAGCTGAGTTATTACTGAAAACAGAAACACATGTAAATGCTACCTCTGCTGGCCTATTCTGGGTCGCTTCCAGGCATTTAATTGGCTAAGACAGATATATAGCACTGTCACTGTCTGCTGGGGACCCGTATAAATCGTCGATGATGCTTTCTTTTGCTGTTTCATGTAGCCATGCCTGGTGGCTTGAGCGTTACAGGAAGGAAGCAAAAGACAACTCATCCTGTCAAGAGCTGCTCTGTATTGTAATTGCAGTATCTATAAGGAGTGTCAAGGTTGGATTATTGGAGATGTCAGAAACAAAATGGGAGAGATTAAACGGCCACAAAGAGCTGCAAAACGAGGAGGTAATTGCACTTCATGAGAGTGCAAAGATAACACTGGGAATGTAGGTGTCAACCAGCATTGTGTGCGGCTGGAAGCGCGTGCTNGTGATTAACTGACATCAGAGGTCATGAAAACCATTACATTTGAATCTGTGTGTATACTTGCTGGGCTTGGGTTTTGCTGCAGACGGTGTAAGGAAGATGCAAGGCCTTCATACATTAGCTGTCCGGGTTGCCGTGAGGCCCGTTCAGTTTTTATAGTCAGCTGATGGTCCCTTTGGATTCTGCTGGAGCAACCGGAGGTTGTAGTTTCTTGGCCAAGAAAAAAGGGGAATATGACGCATCCCAGCATCTATCGGGAGCTGGGAGGGTAGTGAGGAATATCTGATGTTGCCTTGCATTGCGTGGAGATCTCTTCTGCAAGCTAATTAATTATCCTTGAGATCAGTCAGAAGGTATTGCTAATTCCTTGGCCCGTTTCTGTGATGGCTGGAGCAAAAAGCCTGTTCGTCAAGGCTGTTTTGGGAACTGTTCTGCTCTGATGTCCTGCGCTGTACTGCCCACCATCGTGGGCATGTCGAAACCTCAGGACTGGTTCCTCCAGCTGCAGAGCACATGACGTGGGGTGGGAAGACAGGAGACTGGCAACAGCAAAGTCTCTGACCTAAGTATAAGGAAAGAAATGGAAAATCACAGCTGAGTTATTACTGAAAACAGAAACACATGTAAATGCTACCTCTGCTGGCCTATTCTGGGTCGCTTCCAGGCATTTAATTGGCTAAGACAGATATATAGCACTGTCACTGTCTGCTGGGGACCCGTATAAATCGTCGATGATGCTTTCTTTTGCTGTTTCATGTAGCCATGCCTGGTGGCTTGAGCGTTACAGGAAGGAAGCAAAAGACAACTCATCCTGTCAAGAGCTGCTCTGTATTGTAATTGCAGTATCTATAAGGAGTGTCAAGGTTGGATTATTGGAGATGTCAGAAACAAAATGGGAGAGACTAAACGGCCACAAAGAGCTGCAAAACGAGGAGGTAATTGCACTTCATGAGAGTGCAAAGATAACACTGGGAATGTAGGTGTCAACCAGCATTGTGTGCGGCTGGAAGCGCGTGCTTTGTGTCCCCTGGTATCTAAGTGTGCTCCTGGGAGCACGCTGCGACGCCTGGCCTGGGGGAGCCGAGCGCCCGGTGGGCACAGCCCTGCTGAGCTGGCAGAGGAAGACGCTGTGCTCCTCTTGCAAGAGATAGCACAGAAGAAAGGTGAACTCTGCTGCGCCACGAATGCACTTCAGCAGCAGCGTGTTACCCAGCCTTTTAAACGAAGAAAACAGCTTCCTGCTGAATACAAAAGCAGGGAAGACATGCGAGTGATTCTGCACGAAAGGTTTGGGCAGGCAGAACATCTCCAGACGTAATGGCACGCGTGCTGCCTGGTGTACCGTGCTACACCCCCCAGCGTGGGGGCAGTTCTGGGCTTATCCATCACCTTCATCAGCCGCTCGAATGCTGCCCCAGGTGAGGCAGCCTGAGCTAGCCTGGGGTCAGTAGGAAGCCGTGAGATCTTTGAGGAGAGAGGCAGAGCATGAGCTTTCTGCTTTCTTGCAGTTGCTGGCTACCGTCCTGAAACAGCACTCAGGCTGCAGGAGAGCTCTTCGGGCTGTCGTTTGTCTGTGGTTGCTTCTCATTACTGAAAGCCTCTGTCTGCAGAAAGGCTTCTGAACACTGCTGTACTGATACTGGACAGATGTATTGGTTTTCTCTCAGCTCCTGTTTTCTCCGTTGTGTCCGCATGGCACTTTGGGGGGACTCTCTAGAACGGCTGCAGAGAAAGGCTCGCTGCCTGTGCAAAGCCGTCGGCACAGCCAGAGGATGTCTGTAATGACTTACGTGTTGTATGGAGCCGTTCAGCGTCCCTTTATAATTGATGGAGGAAAAACAAGCCTGGGTTCAGCTTACCCGGTGGGTTGAACTGCCCTGTGGGGCTTCCCTAGGCTCTGCTAAGTGTAAAGGGAACCAAGGTAGCTCACTTGCACTTCGATAACTACGAGCAGTGAGATGAATTTGACCCTAGTGTATGCCAAGCTAGACGATGGAGTTGCTGGGTACACTTGAACTGTCTCGGTGTTAGCGAACCAGGCAGTGCAGCTGCCCTCCCAATCCCTGTGTGAATAGTCTGCTCACCCTTTAAGGACCTGTCCCTAGGACCACTTCCTAAGAGTTAATAGACTTACTCTTCTCCCTGTCTGAGAAATCACTTTTTCTGCTTAGCGTTTGGTCCTGTTATTGTGATACTTGAGCTGCTGCACATTAGTCTCCAGTGAAACGGCTCGTGTGATGCTGCGGCGGGGCGAAGGGCTGGCATCGTGTCTGTTGTGCAGGCGAGGAGGTGGGAATCGCCGCCGGGTCTGGAGTAAAAGTGTGACCAAAGGCATTCAGGTGCTTGATCATCACTGAAGTCACATTTCCTGTAGGTAGTCAGGGACTGTGTGATGAGGTGAAAGCGAAACGGAGAATGCAGAGCAAAGCTCTTGCTCCTCTCTGCAAAGAGTTAGCAGGGGGCAGCGTGGCCTCNGTGTGACCAAAGGCATTCAGGTGCTTGATCATCACTGAAGTCACATTTCCTGTAGGTAGTCAGGGACTGTGTGATGAGGTGAAAGCGAAACGGAGAATGCAGAGCAAAGGTCTTGCTCCTCTCTGCAAAGAGTTAGCAGGGGTCAGCGTGGCCTCGTCTCGTGCCTGACCGCGTGTCTCGCGTGCGTGCTGCCGAGCCAAAGATGGACTGCAGTGTCTCGCTTCTCGTGGAGCACAGGTGTAAGAGCTGGAGTGGAGCAAATGGCGATTTCTAGCAGCCTACCATCTTTCCTGTCTCTGAAAGTATTTTTTTTTCGTGGAGCAATGAGGTCAGCATGGCTTTTCTACACATAGAGGAGGATGTGCGCTGCCTTTAAGAAATGCAAGGGGTTTTTTTTTCCCCAATAAGCTTCATGTTTGATAGAGTGAGAATGTGTGAGGCTGTGTGATACAGTAAAAGAGGTGAAATTGTTTACTGGCCATTAATTGGAATCTTCCTGGATCCAGTAACTAGCTTTTTCTGGTGTCTGATTAACTGTTAACCTAAATTCAGGATACCTCCCCTGGGTAGGATGTAGGGAGTAGGACGGGCTAACTGAGGATCTAGCCCAATTAGTCGAAGTGTCACGGGCTCTCCTTTGCATCACTACTCAAATCCGATAGAGTTGAGCTTTGCAGGAGAGAAGGAATTTGGCCACATGCCTTTCCTATGTTGCCAGTTTGGAGAAATCGATGTTTGATGTACATGGGTAGCACTACGACGTCAACAAAAGTGGACAAAGGTTGTGTGTGCACTGCAGGCAATTATCCATTAGTATAAAAGCTGCTTGGTATACATTGAAATGCCAAAAAAATGGACACGGTGATAGCTTTTGCGACCCTGTAATTCATACATTATAGCTCTGCTTCTCGTGTTTAGTATTTCAGAAATAATGGAAGGCGTTTAATCAGGAAATGCAACATGTGACGTGCAGTGGGTATAAATAAGCACTTAGGTGAAGCAGAGATCTCCATTGCTTGCTATGAATCTCTTCCTAACTTCGTAAATGTCCTGCGATATTTGATGTAAGAAGGTCTTTGAAATGGTAACCCTGAGAAGACCAGTTGGTAGAAATCCCTGGAGCTCACACGGAGAGGTGAAATCACGTCCCCACGAGGGGCAGGGACAGAGTTCCCCTGCGCTGCCGCGAGAGCACAATTTCTCCTGTGATCTCTAGTGCCGGGCTTCAGTGACTTCCCTGTCAGCGATGTCTGTGGTACCTAGAAAATTTAATTTACAGTTGAAAGGATTAATAACAGGCTATTATCACACACTACCTGAGAAAATAAGTCCGTCTTGTGTGCATTAAACAAACGGTTCTTGCGTAGCAGTGTGCTTGGTGCTTGTAAAATCTCCTTGAGGATTCTCTGGTGCTTGCGGTCAATAGGGTTTCTCCCAGCAGAGGCAGTAATTTGGGACATAACCGCGTAGAAGACCACACGTTCAAGTGCTCCACACCTTGAGAAACTCTGAGTCTGTAGGACTTCAAGCTCCACCTCCAATTTCCTCGAAACCAGGTTTTTACAGTATCAGGATGGTATTGTGAAGGCTTATCCTCATCGCATGCCTTGGTCTGTGGACAGACTGGGGGGTGGGGAAATTCAGTTTTTAAACGTGTGCTTTTCCAAATCCACCTTAGAGCTGTGGATGTGTGGTTGGCTGATTTGTCTTGCTGTGATCGTGTCCCAGTCGCTTTAAGAACCCCTGTTAAAGCATTTGAGTAACCGTAACAGTCCAGGAGGTCCAGCTTTATGAAGAAGGAAGCCAAGAAGGGCATGCTAAGGCCAATTCACTGGACGACCTGGGACTCGCTGTGTGTATCCCAGTGCCATGGTGCAACTGCTGGGACTGTTGTCATCTCGGGTGGGATTCACGTCCTCTAACCTAGAAGTCTGATANCCAAGAAGGGCATGCTAAGGCCAATTCACTGGACGACCTGGGACTCGCTGTGTGTATCCCAGTGCCATGGTGCAACTGCTGGGACTGTTGTCATCTCAGGTGGGATTCACCTCCTCTAACCTAGAAGTCTGATATTGGTATTTCTCATTAAAGCTCAGCTCCTGCAGCTATCTGAGCACATCAGCACATCAGATTTCACTTTTTCCTGTGCAAGTAGTAGTTTGCGTTTAAAAAAAAANATTGGTATTTCTCATTAAAGCTCAGCTCCTGCAGCTGTCTGAGCACATCAGCACATCAGATTTCACTTTGTCCTGTGCAAGTAGTAGTTTGCGTTTAAAAAAAAAAATAAACAAATTGCAAGTATAAATCCTAGTGGGTCAGGAATCACTAGGAAAATGCAGTAATTCTGGGAATGTTTATCTAAATTGTGTCTGCTCTTCAAAGCAGTTTTATGACTGTTGGGAGCTGTGGGGCTTGGTGATGCTGCAGTCGGAAATTGGGGGCACTGAGGCACGTTTTCACCTATTTGGGAGTATTGAAAAAAGAGAAAGTGTAAGTGAGAACTAGCTTTTCCAGGCTCTAATAGCTCGCTGTGTGTCTGCTGGTCTATCTGTGATCCTTCCATAACCTTTGGAAAGTTAAGGACCCTGATAAAATATCCGTTGAAATCAGTGAGTTGTTTTGTACACCTCTCTGGGCACGGGATGAGATGCAGCCTAAATACCCAATCTACATTTTCATGAGTCATTGCAGGAGCAGGGAACATAGCAAGACGGGCATAATGTTCAGTTTCAGTGTGAATTTTCCTACTTCCACTCCGGCTCTAGCCCGGTCAATCTATGTTTCCATTACAGACAAGGCTGATTTTATATCTCTAGGGCATATTGCTCAAATTATATGGATATACAGTAGTCATAAACCATTTTCCAATGACTCAGGCCTTGATATTAAAGCATGTGCGGCTCGTGCATCTGCTGTATTGTAAATCTGCTGGTGCTTCCACACAGACTGCTCAAGAAGCAGGAAAGACACAGAAACATCTGTTTAGAGTTTTAAGCAGCTTGTTAGATGGATTCACCACCTGGGTTTCGTGTGGTGAATCAGCTATGCTCTCCTTGGTGCGTATGAGAAACCAAGACGTACAATGCTACTAGGAATCCGTGCGCTCTCAGTCCGTGGTGGATTGCTTGGGGTCATTTCGGCTCGTGCCGGTGGGAACCGCCTGTGCAAAACCTCCAAAAGTAAATAGGGGAATACACTCCGAGAGGGGAAAGTTTACACTGCTAAATGCTGATAAACCACATCCTATCTGTGGAATTGAGTCAGCAGAGAACGTGGCCCTTTAATTTTAACTATTATGGCTTATACCAGCAGCCCGGGGTGTAGCCGCAGCCTGCGCTCGGTGTGCCGTGGGATGCGGCGCCGGCCCCGTGAGTCGGCGCAGCTCTGTCGGCACTGCCGCACGACGCCGTCCTGCGACGGGAGGAGCTGCCCGCAGGTTATCCTCAGTAGTGTTGCGGTGCTGCTACACGCATGTTGTGGTGTTTTCCATCTTACTGCCGTCCCAGCTACCTCTGTGATAGTACCCGCTCGTGCGTGGGAGTCCTGAAAAAATCACTGTACCTGGTTGGAAAGCCCCAGTCCTGAAACAGTTTTCTTCCCAAGCTGTTCTCCCCTTCCCCCAAACTGAAAAGGACCTCTTTGCTTTTGGTGACCGTTACACGACCAAGTGGAAATCTCATTTTGGTGGGAGTGTCTGGCCACGCTGTGAAACCCGTGCAAGGGGCTCAGCTCTGCGAAGGACAAAGCAAAGCAGCTGCGTGGTGACGGGTTACTCCTGTTTTGACAATCCTCTCTCTTCCTGCCTGTTTCTAACATGATAGATGCAAGTCGATGTCAAGGGCTAATTTGCCACAGCGAGGAGATTTTCAGTTTAAGTAAACTCGGTTTTTAACCTACCCAAGGAACCCAGGAGCGCATCTCTGCCTGCTGGAAGGGCCCGGTGTCCAGGGAACAGAAGAAAAGGGCTGTAGGATTGCAGTAGCGTGTTTTGGTCCTTGCTAACTCTAGGGTCAGACTTTCTGAACAGCATGCTAATGCACTCGTGTAGCGACCCACACACGGAAATACGGAACCCGAATAACTTTGCCTGTGGCTAAAGCACGCTGTACCTCACCCTAAAGCCAGTGTACAACAAACTGGCTTGGGGCCTGTTGCAGAGCCCGTGGACTCACCAGGAGCTCCCAATTTTGGCCCTTTGTGGGCTGAAGTCCTTGGATCCCTTTGGTCTCAACCCTTCCATTGGCACCAACGTTCAGGGAGAAACACAGCTGCGATCGTCTGGCGCCTTCCCACCCTTCTGGGAATGCAAAGTCCTGTAGTAACCTGGACGTAACGTGTTTCATCTTATGTAGTTACAATGATCACTGAGCTATTTCTCTCTTCTGAGTGATTTTGATTATTATGTATAACAGCGCGTGGTTTCCAGTGGATAAAAGCCTGTAATTCTATTCTATCCAACTCGGAGCAATCTTGGCAACTGGCTGTTGCCTGTATTATTCAGTCGCAGCTATGGCATGTATTATTGCATATGATACGAAGGACTTTGTATTAAATATTTAGTGTTCCTTTAATCTGTCTGTTCTTATATCATGTTCTCCAGCTAATCCCCTACTCCACCATGTACTACTTAATAATTCTTTTTCTGCCAATCGTCTGGTCTTTTCTTTCGTACAGGCACGCGTGACCGCCTGCCCTGGGACACACTTTCCATCGATCTCTCTTCCTGAGCAGTCTTCAAAGTCTTGGGTTTCCGTGACTGTGTCATTAAAAGGAAGGACGTTTGTTGCTTGTGTGAATTTGTGAGTAACAGTAAACTGTCTTGTGTTTAGATCCCAGCCATTTGGTGCACAATAATTTNATTGACTTTATGCCCTTATCATCTCAGTGTAGTCGCTTGATCAGTGTTTAGACCTAATTTGGTTGGCAACCACTATTCAAGTATTAAGAAAATGTCGGGACTTTCCTATAGTTCCCCTTCCTGCTTTCTATCAAAAAAAGATTTTGGGACAATTGGCTTCTTTTTTTTTTTTTTTTTTTTTTCCCCTGACCATAGGCCAAAGGCTTCCAGGAGGCGACGAGGTCTGGCACAGCGGGTGTCAGCAGAGGGCTGGTGGTGTGTCTGGTTTGCTGCTGACTGGCTTATCCAGCCCGGTTGCTTTGTGCCTCTTCTTCCTTCTCAGCCATTGCACGGGTGGTTTGTAGCCCTTCAGGGACGGGGCTCTCCTAGGTGGGAACGTGAGCTTTCGGCAGCAGGGATTTTTGGTGTGCAGGTACTGAGGAGTCCAGCTCTCCCAACGGTCTGGCTTCAACAGTGGCTGCTTTGCAAGGTCTAAGAGGAAATAAGTAGAGCTGGGAGCTGGGGAGGGTGGCAGGGCCAAGGGGGGAGAGACCGAGGCCTCACGTACACTGCTGCGAGCCTGCCCTGGTTTGGGCGCTGTGAGGGTATGGCTGCAGTGACTCCAGCGCTGCTTCCAGTCGTGTGCTTCTGCGTAGCAGTCCTTTCCTAGCACACACCATCGGCTCCCTCTGAGCAATACGTTAGGGACCAGGTGAACCAAAAGATGCCTCCAGACCACCATAGTTAACATGCAGCTAAAGACCTGTCTGTTAACTGGCCTTTTCCTTCTCTGAGTCCACATATAACCGTTGGCTTTCCAATGCCTGTGGCAATGAGGCCTGTATTTAAAATAATCCAGGGCTTCTCACTTGTGTTTTCCTTGGAGCAAAGACCACATGAAGAGATAGGCGGTCGTCTGTCAGGACGTGTTTTTCTGGAGTAGCCTTCCCCTAGCCAGGCCTGACTTGCCAAGTGCAACTTACCCATCGCGTGCTTTCTCTGCTGCTGTAAATTGGGGCTGCTAACCCCCAAGGAACAGAGCATGAGAGATGGAAAGGGGGTGTCATGATGAAAGAAACAGCGGAAGAACCTAAATTGAATAGTAGCATATCTGTAATGGTACCTTGCTTCACTGCTTGGAAGTTACTTACTTATGCTGCGAGTCATGACTTACTATAACTATTGTACAAAACCTACTAATGAAATCATGCCAGTGTTTCTTAAAGCGGGCACTAATGCTGAACCAAAGGCAGCGTGAGAAGTGTTCTGATCATCTATTAATAGTGTAGCAGTCCTATTTTGAAAAGATCCCCAAATTCGTGTGTGGTGGCATTAAACACTAACCTCCTTAAAGAACACTTAGTGCACCTTAGTGGTATCTATTATAGTATATGGGATTTTAATTGCTTTATTATAAAAGAAAGCAATATTCACCCTTTTATGAATTTTGATTTAATGACTTTAGCACATTCATTATTAGTTCATTATGGTTGGGTGGAATTGAGGCCTCCTGAGTTAAAAGGATGTCCCCACACTAAGCTGGCCTCAATTAAAATGCAATCATGTTGTGGTTAATCTCAAGGACTTGCTCTCTGAGTGCAGGGGTATGCAAGAGAGGGAGGCAGTGGTGGCCATGTGGAGGAGACGTGAATGCAAAGAGGCAGGATTTGCACTAGCGGAAAGCTGTTAAGTCCACTTCTGAAAACGTCCGGGGCTGCAATCTGAAATGGCTTTCTTAGCTTGCCCCGTAATATCACATGCCTAAAGCCACAACTAGAACTTCTTGAAATAAATAAAACACCACGGATCTTTAGCAATAGAGGAAAATCCTGTTTATGACAGTTCGGGCAGTTCCCCAGCAAGGCCTGGAGCCAGCAAAGGTCCGTGACAAAAGGTCCGTTGTCAGCTCACCAGGTGTCGGTGAGGCTTGGAGGGGGCTGGAGGTAGATGGCTGTACAAACTCACCGCTGGAGTGGGGCCCGCACGTGTGCGCAGATAGGAAGAAGGTGGAAGCCACGCGCAGAGGAAGAAGCCCGTGTTCAAAATGCTACAGGAAATAGTGATAAGTGGATATGAGTGGAATTAGCAGTATTTCTGGGGAAGGGCAGCTGCGTAATTAACACTTCCGCTTCTGTTCCCGTGTTGCCTAGGTTGGATGCACAGGAAAGCCGGCTCCTGTTGAGCCTTACGTTTCCGTGTTTGGCCACAGGGCCACATTAAGAAAACCAGCAAGTCGTGATGATCCGGAAGAAGATGAGAAATTCAGCTCACAAGTAATTTGGTTGAAATATTCCGTCTTTGATGTTTTGCCATACTGAACAGCGTAAGAACTCTTCCAGAAGAACACTCCAAACAGAGCTATTTTGGGATTACTTTTCTCCTTCAGCTTTTATCCTGTGGTTTTCCTGTATCTTGTTTTTATCTCCTACATCTCACTGAAAATGTCTCAAGCTCTCACCGACTACTTCGGATGTTTCAAGATCCCTTCAAGCTTAGATCCTGGGTAGAAATAAGAGTTCTGGGTAGTAAAACTGGAGTGCTTTGCAATGACGGTTTCAAAGGCTTTCCGTTGTACTTTTTGACTCTACAGTGAAAGTAAAGTAAAAAAAAAAAGTTAATTAAGTGTAAAAGGTTAGTGATCGGGAACAACCCTCACCAGATTTTGTGCCATATTGTTTAATTATTATGAAAGGTAATTGCTATGGGAATATCAGCAATGCCAGTATTGCCAATATTTCATAAAGCTGTTATGGATTACAGGAACACATTGGAAAGGGTTGTATTTCATGAAGGTTAACAAAAGCTGTTTGGGGAAAATGATGTTTTTATAGTGGTGACTTATGTGTAGAGTTTTACGCCATCTTTGCAGGCTATAGTGGTCTCTTCATCAGTTTACAGCTGCAACGAGTCTTTCATTTCCCAAATTTCACAAGTCTCTGTAAATCACTATTATATGTTGCTGATGATCAAAGGCCAGGCCAGACCCATTAGCTTTGCCAAAGGAAACTCCATGCTCAGCAACATTGACTTTGTACTCGGGGAGCTGTAGAGCTCCCTAAATTGAGGCACATCTGTTTGCCTTGAAAAGTTCCTTTTTTTTTTTTTCTTATGCCAGTTAGGGCATTATCTTGCAAATTATTAATCACAAAGGACTCAGCCCCTGAGTTCTTGCACAGAAAATACTCAGCGTTGGCAGGACAGGATCCAGAGAGAAAACAGCTTAAGAAATTTGTTCATTACTCTGAAGATACGTACATAGTTGTGAGAGGAGCTAGCTCTGGCACCCTTGCAGAGCTCCTAGCTGTGAAAGCTGCAATCTTTGGAGCAATTCAGTAGCCAGTCTTGTTCAGCGCAGGCACAAAAATGTTGCTACTGACAGAAAATAAGAACCCTGAGAAGTGGATGGGAAGTGCTGCGTGTTGTAAAACACTCCTCGGAGAGGAGAGACACGTCAGTCCCTTGTCCGGGTGCCCCGCTATAGCGGTTTGTTGGGTAAGTTCACCCTGTGACTTGAGAGAACAATCCAAAAGCAAACCTGCGGAGGTGTAACTCGCTGCTGCTTCGGTGTAATTACAACAGTAATTTGTCACTCGGGTCAACCCAGTCTCGTTGTCATTAATGTATTTGGTTTCTGAACTGATTGAGAGAAAGAGACATGCTTCTGGGTACGAGTCTGTTGGAAATGGCGTGGGTATTTCTTTCGCTTGTCCAGCTTCTGCATGATGATGTTGCTATGGCTGGACACGGTGATTTCCAGTCTTGTGGCTTCTGAGATGCCCGTTCCAGACCCTCGTGTTGTGGGTATTAAGGTGAATGCTTCTTCCTACCGAGATGTATGCGCAGGTAAGAGCGTGACTCTTCGTTTTGTCCCCTGGAAATAGTCTCGCAGAGCAAATTTGGGTTACGTACCTTTTGGTGGAAAGGCACCAAGTTTCACAAAAGCGGTTAGTGAAGTGTCATAAATATTGAAAAAAAGAGATAACATTTGCCATGTCCTATATGCTTTTTTGATACAGATGGCTATAGCTACTTCTAAGAATTTAATTCATAGAATCATAGAATCATAGAATGGTAGGGGTTGGAAGGGACCTCTAGAGATCATCTAGTCCAACCCCCCTGCTAAAGCAGGTTAGCCTAGAGCAGGTTGCACAGGAATGCATCCAGGCGGGTTTTGAATATCTCCAGAGAAGGAGACTCCACAACCTCCCTGGGCAGCCTGTGCCAGTGCTCTGTCACCCTCACAGTAAAGAAGTTCCTCCTCATGTTCAGGTGGAACTTCCTGTGTTCCAGTTTGTGCCCATTGCCCCTTGTCCTGTC
>VZSC01018200.1:11703-53093 GCA_013398225.1 Steatornis caripensis | reverse complement strand
CATTGATCAGATCCCCTCTCAGCCTTCTCTTTTCCAGGCTGAACAGACCCAGCTCTCTCAGCCTTTCCTCATAAGACAGATGCTCCACTCCCCTAATCAGCTTCGTGGCCCTCCGCTGGACTCTCTCCAGTCGTTCCCTGTCTCTCTTGTACTGGGGAGCCCAGAACTGCACACAGTACTCCAGATGCGGCCTCACCAGGGCAGAGTACAGGGGGAGGATTTCCTCAGGCAGCTGGAAGTTGCCTCACAGTCACAGGCCCTGGTGCTCATGGGGGACATTCCATGGCTTCCATTCCCCCAATGGAGCAGAAGGCAGCAGAAGGCAGCAAAGCTGACTGCATGTCAGTTCTCTGCCTGCTGCTGCCTGGCACCTGGGAATCAAAATGGAGACGCGTTTGCAGAGAACAGTTTCCCCGTGGCACGCTTCTGTTTCAGAGCACAGCCAGACCAACAGCATTCCCTTCTGTCCTGCCGTGCCCTCAGGTGGGGAACTGCAGTGGGGGCACGCTGGGCACCACGGCTGTGGCTCTAAAGCGGCTGTGCTTACACGGGGGCTTTGGGGCAGAGCTGTGTCTTGCTTTCCAGGCCAGGTATGCCTGCACATACAGCATGTGTGGTAACGGTAGGGGAGGCCTTCGCCTTCCACGTGCCACTGAGCGATCGCTAAAGTCCTCCAAAGAGAATTCAGTATCTCACGCTGTCTGTGTGTGTATCTGGTAGATACAGAGTGAGGCCGCTGTGTTTGATGCGCTTGGAGAGCCGGTAGAGAAGAAGGTGCTGGTGAGAGACGAACACTGTCAAGCACCACCTCTGCTTTTGATTAGTTTGCAAAGACGAGTAACTGAATCCCAACGACCTTCCTGCACTGTAGTCATCTTAATCTTTTGTCTTTCCCTGGGTATCCCTTACTGAGTATGCCCATACCTGCACTTTGGCCAGTGGAATACAGCCCGTAAAGTAATTTCTAGGGAGACATTGTACTGCCTCTTCCCTCAGTAAGCTTGAGAAAGGTAAAAATTATCGTATTATGGGTGCTTTGGTCATGAAGAGAAAATGATGCTAGATATGAATAGAAGAAATTCCTCTTATCCCTGGGAGTTTTTAAGCATTAAATTAATTCCCCTATCTCTTGGCGTGTTAATGGGAAGGCTTTCAGCTCTGCGTTAGGCAGAGGTCCACATTTGCATTTAGATGGAGCTATTTTAAGGCTCGTAGTATATACATAGGGGCCTGTATCACATTTACAATAGAATCTGTAAGATAAAATGAATATCTAGTAAGTGGTTGTTTTTCCAGTTTTGTTGTAATCTGAACCAGTAACTGAAGCGGTGTAATCTGACATAGTAAATACTAGAGTCATTCACTCGAGAGAGATCTTAGCCACCCTCAAGGAGGAATACACTCCTGAACCAGCGAAGTGGGTTGTATTTTTTCCCTTTCACAAGACAGCCATGAAGTACTGCATCCAGGGCCGTTCCTGCCAGCGATACCCAGAAGACTTCTTTTTACTTGCGTAACAAAAACCTCGCCGCTTCGCGGAGAGAAACGCTTTTTCCCCACCACGCAGGAAACCACGGCAGGATGGTGGTGGCTGTCAGGTGAGGCGGCACAGGGCCCTCGAATCCTTCCGTTTATCTCTGTCCCGCAGACGGGCTCTCACGAGCGTTTCTCATACGTGCTAAGTATGAAGTACTAAGTCATCGCTGCTGGTTTTGCATGCTGCTGATTTCCAGAAACACCTTGAAAGGTTGGTTTTGGTAGGACTTGGGCAAATGCTCGGAGCTTCTCTGAGCCGCTGCCGAAGCGGGTTGCCGTCTGCGGCAGGATGATGTATGAAGCCTGGGTTTGGGGTTTCAGCCTGGTATGCACCACCCCAGAACTGTTACTTCTGTGGCAGCTGCCAGCAAGGATGGAGAGCCCTGGAGTACCGGGAGCAACGGCTGTGCCTCATTCCCCTGCCAAGAGACGGCCGGGGAGCCACGGTTTCATTTGCCGTGCATTAATTCTGGTGGCAGGGCTAGTGTGAAGTGGTGATGTAAAATCAATGGGTTTTCTTTCAAATCCAATCCACTTTCGCTGACATAAATTAGTCATCAGTGTAAAGCTTCTGCATCCAGCGACACAGGGTAGCCCTGAAATAATTCACTCCTGCGGCTGGAGCCACACAACACCAGTGGTCGTTTGATGGAGCAAGCCCCCCGGGTGAGAAGTGCGGCTCAGGTGCTGCTGAAGGGGCTTTTCAAGGGTGCTTTTAAGGGACACTTCCTAAAGTTGGCCTGTTGAGCGAGGAGGGTAATTTTGTTGATTTTACTGCCTCTGTTTTTAGGCGAAGCTCAGGCAGGATTTCACGCTAGATGTGCTGTGCCTTGCAGCAACTTGTCAAAGATGAAATGGTATTGGTCACTTAAGGTTACTTTCAGTGCTTGTAGTAAATGGTTTTACTTGCTTTATAGGAAATTCTTAAAAGCGGTTTTTATCCTCATGCCAAAAAAATTGAAGATTTGAACAAAAAAGTCCTGAAAAATGACGGTCCCAGACCCCCTAAACCGAAACATGTTTCACGTGGATTTGAACTCTTTTCTTTCCGAAGTTGAAATGTTTCATATTGGTGCGACTCTCTGTTTCTTATGCTAAGTTATATTTTATAAAGGCTATGCAATGAGAATATTTTTAAGGAAGTTACTATGATATCAGAAATTGATGTGTTTTTGCGATATCGACGGCCCTCTCGACTGTTCTCTAAAAATGAACTTCAGTTAAAATTGCGAAGTTGATGCAAGAAATTCCCCATACGGCAAACAAGCATGGCCTCATGGAAAATCGTTGTGGGAAAGATTCGGAGTGTCGTGGGGCGCTGTGCTCTGTCTCACTAGAAGTTACTCAGACGATTGGGAGAATTACAAACGTATGTCCCAAGAACACATTATCGGTGTTCCCAGGAGCTGCACCTGGCAAAGGCCTTTTTGCCAGCTCTCGTTGTTACTTCTCGTGCTGACGGCTAAGAGAGCGCTTCTATTTTAGGGGGAGAGCGAACTCTCCCGTTTCCCAGTCTTTCCGACTGCCCCGTGCCTGCCTCCTGCCTGCTAAGACCCAGCTGAAGCAGTGCTGCTGCTGGATTGAGCGCCTGCAACCGCAGAGACCAGGTCGGAGACTGAAACCTAGATCAAAAGCCGTTCATGTTTCTCCAAGTGAACCCATATCTATTAAGAATTGGCCTAGTGAGCAGTAATCCTCCAGTCTTACATGAAAGATCAAATGAATGGATGGGGAAAAAATAGATAACGGTGGGAAGAGCTTGGTTTGGAGCAGTTTCCGTAGCAAGAATGGAAGAATAGTGGGACATGTCAAATTGACTTTTACAGAGCAGGTTAATGCCAGATACTTGTTTATCCTTGGAGATTCCTCAAATCCAGCAGATTTCAGCATTGCCTAACGAAAGCTTAGGGAAGAGTGGGAAATGGAGCATGTACAGTTCAGAGGAGGGGAAGATGCAGATGAAACACGAAGGAGAGAGGCTTTTCATTTGTTTTCAAGTGCCAAATTATGCTTGACATTTCAATTTCCCCAAGGCGCGCTTCCGTAAAATCGTCTTGAACTCTCCTCGAAGTGTTAAAGCTTCCATCAGCTCCTCCAGCGGCATCAACCGGGTCTGATTCAGTTCTGTCTTGAGTGTGAAATGTAATCATTGGTGTAGCGCTGCACAACCGGCATTCAGAAGAAGCACCGAATGTCTCTGATATTTTCATGAATGGGCTTCGCAGTCGGCTTCGCGATAGGGCACAATGTAAATGCCGTGCCCAACACGTTGCCGCTCGCGTGGGAGATGATCTGGTTTGGTGACTTGCGTGTGGCTTGGTTTATACCGTGTCTGGGCATCGGGGGTGTTTGCCACTTGCGTGGGGCTCGATTCACACGACGATCTCCGTGTTGATGCGTCTGTAGCCGGAAGGTCTTGAGTCCTTTGGAGGTCTGTAGGAGAAATCTGTAACTACTAAAATTCTCGTTATTTCTCAGTGTTCCAACGTTTTTTAGGAAGTTTGAAAGTCTGAATCTTTGAAGTATTTTGACCGTGTCCCCAGTGAAAAATACCAAGAGTAGGGAAATGGCAGAAATGCTGTGTTTTTCCCAATCTGTTCCATTGACATGTTTTGTTTTTCCTTAGCTTGTTTTCTTCTAAAGGTCAGTGAAATTTTCAGTTGCATAAATTTTATTGACTTTGCTCGTTGCAGTCAGGCTTTTGAGGGAGGTGCTGAGCTTACGTGCACTGTCAGCGCCAGACAGAAGAAACCCTCCTCCCGTGTCAGTGGGAATAATGGTGACCCAGCTTTTGAGAGACCTCACTGAATTGAATTCTTTGAAAAATATACCCTTGGGCTGTGGTTGCTGAGCACTTGAGAAGGCCTATGATTGATGACACGGTCATTACGAAGATGATTAAGAGCAGCCAGGATTTACATTTACCACCTTGGCCTTTTCCAGTGTCTGCTAAACTGTGGTCTTGAGACCACCACTGACGCACACAACGTGACTGTGTGTGCGGAGGGGGGGACGGGGGAGCTGTGATTAATTTGGCTGGCAACATGATGCTGGCTCTCCTCTTTGATTGCAGCTGATGAATAGTGTTTTAAAAGCTAAGAATACATTAAACACTTTGCTATAGCTCCTATACGGTCTGAGGGCCAGAACCACAGCTGTGCTCAGTTTACAGTGGGTGCAGCTGAAGAAAGAAGAGGAAGGAAAAGAGACAGCTTTTAGCTTAACTTGAGCTATAGATTCTGCTTATCTAGGGAAGCTGCTGGGGGCACAGACCCCGGCTCCCCTGTGCTGGGAGCAGGATGGGGGTATTGCTGACGGGCTTTCAGGCAGGAGCAGGGCTAGCGTTCACCGGTTTTGGCTGCTCTGTCATGTTAAAATAACCAGTTCTTGCGTGAGCAAGGGATTTGTGTTCCCTGCCCTCCCTGCAACATTGCAATTGCCACTGTGCCTGGAAGGCCTTTTCCCTCCTTGCACGGCCTGAAGCTCCGCGGTGCCTGTGACCACCCCGCTCCCCGCCTGGCAGTACGTCCCTGCGGGTGCTTGGTGCCAGCCCCCCACAGGGGTGGGCAGAGTGTGCGTGCTCCCTGGCCCCCCACACAGCAGGCACCCCTCTGGGTTGGTCACCGCGCCGCTTTTGCTCTGCTGGGCAGAATCGTAGAGATCTCTCATTCCCCCCAAACCTGCACAAGCTTCGTATTTAACCCCTGCCTCAGCCAAACTTGGTTGAGAAGATTAGCTGTCTGGCTCAAACTGTCTGAGGGAAGAGGCAGTGAAAGAGGGCCAGGCTCACAAGCCTGTTTGCTTTGGAAACCAGAGTCATGCGGGGATGGGAAAGCGGCAGCTCCCCCGGTACAAGGAGCAGAGCAGGCTCCTTCGCTGTACTTCATGGCCAATGTCCGATGCAGTCACCTGGCTTGAGGAGTGAGCCGTGAGCGTGTCACTCGGCAGCTCTTTTCTAACATCTATTTTTCAATTCTTTGGAGTGCTGGCTATTAATAGCAACTAAAACTTTCATCGCAGAACCCCTGACTTAGCGTTCGTGCCAGGACGTTCATCGCAATCGTCCCGGTTTGATGGCAACCGTTGAAGGAAATAAAAATGACAGCTTTGGAGCAGTCTCGTCACGCAGCGTGATGGCTCTTGGCAGCAGGAGGCCCGTTCGCCCTCCTGAAGACTGCTGCTCAGGCCCGGGATCTCGACAGAGGTACCAAATAATTCTGATTTCCCTCCCAGTCAGGGTAGGTAGGAGGACTGCCGGGGCCTCCTGGGAAGGGTGACCGTAAGCGAGAGAGGCTCCGCTGTCACGGCAGGAGTTCTTCACCGATGCGACTCCCCCGCTGGTCGCTAGCCAAGTCCCAAGCTGTGCCCTGCTTGCTTACTTTCACGATGAAATCAGAGGGAGATTTGGGGGTGTTCCCCACAGTGTGGGAGATTGGGAATTTACTCCTTGCAGAAGAGCATGGGATATTGCTTCTACTGCTTCCCACCTATCTCCGCTCCATTACTTGTTAGCTTCGATACCCTTTGGTCTCTCCAGCCATCCCTCCTGCCCCGAAAGGGTTTCTTGAGACGGGCCGGCTTGGCATGGGGCAGCCATGACAAATCTTTAAATAATGATAAATTATGCTCCATTGCCCAGTCCTTCTGGAAAGAGATTTCAATGTGGATTAAATAAAAGAGGTTTGATAGATGCTGGAAATGTCTCCCTTTGGCTGTTAAGAAAAAAAATCTGAATGCCTGTAATATTTCTGCCGAGAATTACAATAATTGGTATTTAAATAGTATTCTGAGCAGAGCTGCAATTGCCTAGGAAAGCCAACCCCAGGAGCAAGATCTCTTGTCTTTAAGAGCTCAGCCAGGCTTGGGAACTTAAAAAGGAACTTGAATTATTAGGAATTTAAAACATGCCTTAGCTTTGGGTTGAATGCAACATCAAAGCAGGAGCCTGTGTGTTCCTGAAAAAAATGCTTCTTTCCCCTCCCAGCTGCTAAATGCTGTTGCTCCGCTGATTTTATTAGCACCACTATCCCAGCATCGTTTCCACCCGCAAATGCCTTTCCAGTGTGCTCGCAGGAAGGAGTCAATTTTGCCCTCTCAGGGGAAGGATTACCCACGACCCGAACAACTAGTGCCAGGAGCCAAAGAACGCTGGTGATCTGGTGATTTTACGGACAGCGCTGTTTCCCTTTGGAAACAGGGGGCACAGCGGTGCTCTGTGTTGAGAGGGCCTCTTGCATCAAAGGATGTGTTAAATACATCACCCAGCTTGCGGTCACACTGGATGGCATCGCCGTGGTGGTTCTTGAGGTTCAGGAGCCGCTGCCAAATTCTGTCTCGCTTCCCCGGGACCCAGCGTTCCAACGTCTTTTATTCACACGCCATCCCCCTTGTTTCCCCGCACAGGTCTAGTGTTTAAGTCTCTGCGAGTCAAACCTCTTAGAATACTGCTGTTTCCACACTTGGCCTTTTCTCTATAATCATTCGGCTCTCCTAGCATGCATTTGTGACCCCGACAGATGACTCCGCTAATGGGAACGCGCTGGTGCCAAATGCCACCAAAAAGCTCTGCTTCTGATCAGCTGGGAGCTCTGAGGGTGTTATTCATAAGTTTCAGACCAACACGGTTCACTGACCTAACACCGAATGTCTTCTATTTTTTCTTTTCCTGCCAAAGCCTCTGTTACCTGTACAAGATCTGAGATTTAATAGGCCTAGGTAGGTCTGTGAGTACGACACAACGCATGGCAGTGTGGATATAGCCAAACTAAAGCGGGATGAACCGGTGCAGGCACAGCCGAGAGCTCTCAGGCTCTGCCAGAGTGCTGGACCTGCACTGCTGTATGACTTCTGGTAGCAGAGCTAAGTCGTGCATCTGCGCAGCACTGGATGTCGTGTACGGACGTAGCTGACATTCTAATGTCAGCAATGACTGCTGTGAAACGTCTCCCTTTGCCTTGAAATCGTTACGGTTTTATGCGACGGCCGCAGCTCTAGTCCCTGGCTGAGATTAGAAGTCCATTAAGTGCTTGAAATTGTGCGAATGCCTAGTATGAGGGTGCGCGCTCCTGACCAGCGTTGCATTGCCGATTGCCCAGCTCATCCAGTTAACCCTGTCCCGCTCGGATACCTATGCATCTATAGGTGCCCGCCTCTACAGGCAGAGATCTCTCCAGCAGGGTATCTGCTCGGCATAGTAGGTAGCTGGGTTACTCTAGTCTTCAGATGGTGTTTGCATCCTCTGATTTTAAGGAGCGTTTAAAAGTGAGAGGAAAAGTGCTTAAGCTCATAGAGCTAGTACCAGCCAAATTTATAGGGTAAACCTAGGAATTGCAAGTTAAATTCATTACTAGTACAAATGGGAAATAATTCCACTGAAGGCAGTGGAAATGATTAACTCAGGCAAGCAGTTAGTTATCTAACATGTCCTCTCTAAGGAAATAAACCTTGTTTCTCCTGTGACATCCGTTGCTTTTTTTCCCCCAGTGTAATTCTAGTGATTTCTGCAGGGTTATTTCCAGGACTGAAAAATTGGAAATGCGCAAACGCTCCATTCATGGTGAAGTGGCGTCTGTAAACTCGGACTAGAGTCAAGTGAACACAACGAGGGGGGAAAAAAAAAAAGAATTGTGTCAGATAAATAGTCCTGAAGAGGAAACACCAGTGAAGACGTTTGTGAAAGTAGGAGCACAAGACTTAGCAACCCGTTGAATCGCAGGGAGGTAGTTTAGTTTCTATCCGAGTAGTGAATCCACCAGATCCAGTGACTGCCAACGGCTAGGTAAGTTATTTACTGCTTATTTGAAGGTTAAACACCCATCCAATTTTTTACTGGTCACAGCAAGGAAAAAAAAGAAATCCAGAACAGCAACCCTGGAACTGTTCGGCAGCTCGGGTGGAGGTGGGATTGTCGTGAGAGAGCAGCAACCAGTCTGTGCTTAAAAATATGAACAGATCTCTCTTGAGATCTTAACAATTAGTACCAGTCTGTCGCTNTTACTGGTCACAGCAAGGAAAAAAAAGAAATCCAGAACAGCAACCCTGGAACTGTTCGGCAGCTCGGGTGGAGGTGGGATTGTCGTGAGAGAGCAGCAACCAGTCTGTGCTTAAAAATATGAACAGGTCTCTCTTGAGATCTTAACGATTAGTACCAGTCTGTCGCTGTGCACGGTCAGGGGATGAATTGATCGACACCTAATCGAGATTCCCCAGCTCACAGTTAGGGGTAATGTATCTGCGTGTCAACGATATTCCCAATTCTGGATCTTGATAACTAAACATCCCCTACTTTTAAATTTTTGGTAGTGCTCACGGAGCTGAGTCTGTGTAGCTGCAGTAACAGCTTGGGAAATGGAATCCCGGAGTGTCAGTAAAGCTGTTACATTAACCAGCCAAAGTAGGGCGGTAGGCCTGTAGCAGATCACGGGACATCTAAATAACGACTTCAAACTCCTGAAATGTTGATGTGAACTTTTGCGTGGCAGGGACCTCCCACGCTCTGGTGGCCGTGGGCTCTTATTAACTCCGATCTCTCCCATCTTCAGTGTAGACCATCCTCGACACCAGGATATCAAGCAAACAACGGAAGAAGCCCCCACAGCCACCAGGCACACCGCTTTTCCGGAGTGCGTTGCCCTGCCCCAGAGCCAAAAGCTGTGACCATAAGAGGCTTCAGACGCTGGCAGAGCCGCAGGGATCATTACAACTGAATAGAGCCATACACAAAGGTGGAAAGATCCTCTTAGCGCTCATTAATTGTGATTTTCAGGATTAATGCAAAAGATTTGGCAGCTTGACAGAAGAGAGTTTTAACACAGATAATTCACTGTGGCTCGCTGGAGCTGAGGGAAGGGTCAGTGGCTTCCCCCAGCAATAGGTGAAGGGAGGAACAGGAGTAACTAGGCAGGGAACAGGGATATAAAACACCTGATAAGTCAAAAGATGTATTTTACACAAGGCACTGTAAATATTCATGTGATTTACGAGAGTAGCAGACTTCTCATTGACGGCTGTATTGAACCGAGGGTTATTTAGAAGCTGGGGGGATCAATACAGCAGCTGAGAGGCAAAGCCTCTGAAAGCAGTGGAAGTAAAAGTGTATTTTGCAGTGTCGCAGTGTGTAAAATCCCTTAACTGCCCCTTAAACCTTAGAGTGAACTTCACCCTGTGCTATATATATATATATATATATATATGTACATCCTCCCAGAGGCCTGGCCCAAGGCTGTGCAGCAAACCCAACACCTGACAAGCTGTTGAGCTGTTTAATTTCTGTTGTACAGGGTGAAGTTCAGTTCCGTGCAGAGCGCCAAGCCAAGCCCTCGAGGTCTCCTGCCAGAGATCCAGCCTTGTGATTTAAGGCTCGTCCCTGCACCCTCGCTTCCATCCTCAGTAGCCGGGTTTTAGGCGAGCGGAGGGCAGGCTGCACGCCCGAGGTTTCCAGGCCTGCTAAACCAACCCGCCGTCAACGGGGACCAGATGTCTCTTTTCGCCGACCCATTGCATTCCTGCCTGCCCCTTGGAGGCAGGTCGGGGTCGGTGGCGAAGGCTTCATACGCGTGGCGTCTTTGTGACGGGGAGCAAAAACCACGAGGAAGACGACTCCGTGTATAAAACGGGTTATTGTGTAGTTCATCAAGAACTACTCATCGCTGTCTGACCACGGCTGGTTTGGTGGGTGTTTGGAAGTGCTGGGTTTTACTCCCTATCCGTTTTTATTACATTTATTCCTTTAGAAGAAGACGAAGTCAAACGTCCCTAATCTTTTTAGCATGGAATTTTAGATTTTAATGGGCTTGTTTTAATTTGCACATGTTCTTGTTAATAATGAAATCTGTTTAACGAGAGTTAAACTAAAAAAGCCTGTAATGGTAATTCAAAACATAAAACTGTAGTGCATTTCTGTAAGAATTCCCTGTTAATATTCTTAAGGCTTTTTAACGGGTATTTTAAGTAGGCATTGGTATTAGCAGAAACATCACAGAAATTAAAATTAGGCTCTTGGTGACTATTTTAAAATGAATATTCACAGACTCTTCAGCATGAAATTAAATCTAGTTACATTTGACGCTGCTGGTATATTTTAGGAAGTATACTTTACTGAAAATGATAGTGTTGCCTTTGAACTTATTACTGATAGTTAATTTAATTTATTACGACCCGTTGAATGTAACAATCAGATTTTATATAGCATAGCTTAAGCGCCTGTGTCAGGCTTCAAATCTATGGAGATGGAGCCTGAGCCAGTAGTTAAATGATGAAATTAGGAGTGGGGACTTCCAGCTCTGGCCAGGACTCTTGTTTTGGCTCGGGTGGACTGTAAACCTGCCATGTTTACTCCACTTGTCATGATGCTCTGAAACGGGAAATCTGCCTTTGAGGATTTGGGGTTGCCCTACGGCTGGGCCCCTTGTAGAAATTTTTTTTTCATTTTTTTCCCTTCCCTGTTTAAACCCAGGACTCTGCACTGGGGTCAGCTGTTTCACCAGCGCTTTAGGACTTTGCAAAGCTGCGTGACTCCCTCTTTGCGCTTTGTCGCGGGCTGGGCGTTCACCTGCTGTTAAGGACTGGTGGAGCCTCTTCTGCAGCTCCGTGCCTCTTGTTTAACATGCGCTGGAGTTGGCTGCTCTGATGCCAGTGGGATGGATGAAATACCAGTGAGTGGGCGGTTGTGTCCTTTCTTCACAAATCAGTCATTCCTCATTCTTTGTTGCTCTTCACTGAATTATTTCCCTACTCTTCTTTTCTTCTTCTGAGCGTACAGAGCGAAGCTCGGCTTTACAAAATGCGGATTACCATCCCCGAGTAGCGTGGCAACAAAACACGTGCCTAAAATCAAACACATGTAAATCCACTGGAAGTCCATGGGATTGAAGCATGTGGTAAAAACTAAGCAAAAAAAAAGCTGAATCCTGAAGGAATAGCTTTAGAATCATGCTTTTGGGCTGAACTGATGAAGCGATGAGGAAACATCCCTATCTACCATCCGAGGATGCTTCCATGACCCCCTGATGTTGCTATCATCACGGCATAGGCAGATTCAAAATCTGCCCCAGTTTTTCTGTTTTATTTTGACAATAACGCCTTGTGCCTGCCTCCAGGTTCCAGGAATCAGGCAGCACTTTCCATGATATATTTTGGAGCCATGAAAACACGACAGCAGAGTGTCATCTTCCTGCTGATGTACACCACAGGGACCTGTCATTCCCCTGATACAGTACAGCGTGAGGATCGTCTCCCTTCAGAATACATCGCTGGGGCAATGGTGTTTTGAGTTACATTGTGCCGGGATGGCAAGTGTTTGAGCCGTTCACAAATGCAGGCAAGACCGACTCAAAGCACCCCTTTAGTTTTCACGTGGGCAGCTGGGCTGTCTGAAGTGATAAAAAATTGCTTTAACGTCGTTGTCATTTAACGAAGTGACGCTGGACTGAAGCGCTGCAGGGGTTTGCGTTCCTAATTCGCATTTGCGAAAGCGACCATGGGGTTTAGAGGGGCAGCACAGCGGCCCACCCCCCCCACACACCTCCGCGCGCACCCCAGGACGCTGTGGCGCGAGTCGGCTGGAGGATTAAACCCGTGAGCAGGGCCGTTGAGCGCCTGCACCAATCCTGCTGCCTAGCCTGTTAAACTCCGGAGCCTGCCCCTCGCGCCTCTGCCCTGCCTGGGCACGAGGACTGTGCTGCCTGTGATACACAGCCCCAGATTATTAAAAAACAAACGGTGAATATTTTTGCTCTGTAAGGCCTCAGCTTCGAAAACACCGTCTCCCCTGGCTCCCTCCGCTGCTGTGAGCGGTCTCGCTGGTGCCAGTAACGCTGCCTGTAACAGCAACGGTACTCGGCGCTTAAATATTTGCAGGATCGCTGTCTGAATTGGCATTCTTTGCCAAAACTGTCTGAGCTCCACGAAGAACTCGTGGAATAAACATGCTAATGCGGGGCCAGCTCTTCAGCCAGCACGAGTTGGCTTGGTTCTGTAGAAGCTAACTCAGGGGCCTGCTCTTCCTTGGTGTCCGTGTTAGATGTGCAAGGGAAATGAACAACGCCAGCAACTGTATATGCAGTTTTGTGATGAATTGGTGCATCTTTTTCACTCACTGTTTTGATGTTGCTGTTGTCTACTGCTGGGAAATTATGCAAATTCTTCTTGCACAGCAAAAGAATACTGATAATTAAGAAACGTGCAGCTCGGATTTAAGATACTCTCATGAATCCACACTAGTGTTCTCACACAGCAGCACAGTAGTAGCTGTGGCAACCGCTGTCTGACACCCAGCACCAGGTTCTGAGCCCTCCCGAAGGTCGCTTTGCACATTTCTCGCTGAACACTTCAGTTGGGAAGGGCGTGCTTGCACGAGAAGAACAAGGCAGCAGAAAAAGAGGGTAGGGCTCACCAGGCAGCAGGGCCTGGCTGTCTTGCAGGCCAAGTTCTGCGGGTGTAGCCAAGCACCCTTGTCCGCTTAGGGGAAGAGAAGGAGGACTGGAAGCATCTGTGCTGGTGCGCTGGCGCAGAGCAGGGGCGCCGCTTTGTTGTCTTCAGGGGGCAAACAAACCTTTTTCTGCAGGTAACCTCCTTAAGGATAAAAAAAGCTCATGATCTTTAGAGATGAGGCCCTTTCCAGCTACAGCTCGGATTTAGACCTGCTGAGATAAACTGCAATCTTTTCGGAAAGGTTGGGGCTCGACAGTAAAGACGTCGCGTGTCCTGCGGGGGAGGGCCAGAGAACTCGGCGTTATTTTAGGCCATCGTCAACTCTCGTGCAAGTGATGCACAAATCTGCTCTGGAGGGGTAAGTCTCACCCCAGATGGACAGCGTCACTAAGAAAAATGCTTCTCTGTTGTTAAGTTGCTTGGGCGGCTGTAAGGGCTTGCTGTGAGCTGGCAGGTACCTTTATAACTGTGAACAGTTTGAGGACCTCAATCTGCTTGTCTTTAATAGCAGGGCTCGAAAAACCTTGTACGAGCATAGCTGCTTGACCTCAGAGGGTGCCTGGCTTTAAATCCTCAAGGACGGACATTGGCAAAGAGGTGAAGGAAGCTCTACTCTCGCAGCATGACAGAGACTGTCTTTGAAGGAGGTTCAGACTTTTCTCGGTGTCCCGGTTTGGGCCAGGACAGAGCCAATTTTCTTTTGGTAACTTCTTTGCTTTCTAGTTCAGTCCCTTCTGAGGAGCTGCGCTCTCTGACATTAACTGCATGTTTTTCCAGACAGTAGCTGCCTCTGCTATTGATAAGGCTCGGTGTTTATAGTCAATGCTGGACCATCAGCAGGAATGGTATGCGGTAAGGCCCTTGCTTATAGTTATCCCTATGGAGAGCAAGGTCTGTGCTTGCTTCTGCTGACTTTCTTATGCGCTGGAACTGAAAGAGCGGAGAAGGGGTCACCCCTGTGACCCTGCGGTGGGGAGGAGCGGGTCGGACAGGTGACCCAACCCTGACCCAACGCAGTATTCCGTCCCGTACGCGTCGTACTTGGTATAAAGCCGAGGGATCATGAGCATCCCTTTCCTCCTCTTCTGTGGCTGGCGTCCGATTCTTCAGCCTTCAATCCCCATCCATGCATTTCTGAATGCAGCTCCTGCCTGCTGCTGAGTACAGTCCAGGACTTTCCCGGCGCGTGCCCCGCAGCGTCCGGGTGACGTGTTCGTTATCGGTGGGGGGAGCTCGATATTGCTTGTATGCATTTGTGTATATTTTGTTATTATTTTTCCTATTATTATTATACATTATTATTATAGTTAGATTAAAGCTGGTTTAACTTTTCCAACCTGTAAGTCTCTCTCCCTTTTCTCTTTGCCTTTGGGGAGGGAGCGGGTTAACAAAGAGCGTCTGTCGTCTGTTTAACAGCCAGCCCAGCTTTAAACCGTGACACTCAGGACCCTAATTTAAGGCCAGTTCAGCATGTGGCATGGGCAGACAGTCCAGAGGGCTTCTCAGTTTGAGTTCCTGCTGCGGTATCCCAATGGGTGCAATGTCCCAGCTCCTCAACCCTTCCCATGTGGAGTATTATCACAGGATGCCAGGTTGAGCTTCTGCTCCACAGGAAGCCGTGGGCAATACAAGCCGCAGCTTTAAAGCTACTTCCTTGAGTCTAGAAGCAGTTACTTTGATTTCCAGCTGTTGCAATTTCTACCCAAGGAAAAAAAAAATACTAAGAAGAAAAATCAGAAGCTGCTTGTTCTCGTTATGTGGTGTACAAGAAAGGAGATTTACTGTTCAAGCTTTAGGACCAGCACTTTGAGGGCTGACGGCTGAGGTCGGGTGCTCAGTGAAATTCCTTCTCCGAGCACTGTGCTGCCAAAAGGGCCCGGCTGTGCTGGTCTGCAGGACTTCGGGAAATCCAGCTGTTCCTGACAGCTGACGGTCTAGCCCTAGTTATGAAAGTGGAGTAGGTCAAAGCTTAGCCCTAGATAGAAGTAGCACAAGGGGAACAAAGGTAGGTTATTTTCAACTACAGCTGACTGTCTTATTTGCATAGTCTCCATACAATTCATTGCAATCTGCAAGAATCTCAACCAGGGAGCCGCACTGACAGAATGACTATTAACCTGAGAACCTCCACAAAACAACTTTATCTCGACTTTTGATACAGTACCGTCACGGAGCAATTTAATTCTCTTCTGGGCACAGTTGTCAACCTGGTTTCCAGAAGGGACGCGTGCCCCAGGATTTATTTTATTCCATTTAAATAACTATCACCAGTTTTCATAAATTGAGGAGTTGAAATTGCCCGTTCCCTAAGGCTCTCTAACAAACGAGATCAGAAGTCCAATGAATACGTGTCTTGCGAAGCTTTTCAGTTCAATTACACATATCCGTGTGCCGCTGGTGACGCCGCGATCAGTTCAAATAGTATCTTTGCAGGTGCGAAAGACTGCAAGTTGAAGTCTTCCTTCACATCAGTATCCAAACTGTTACTGTAAAGATCAAAAGGAAAAATTTCCAGGGACAAAGGAGGGACAATTAATGAGCCTCGGAGTGACTCTGAAACAGGTAGCAAAGGAAAACAACTGTAAAAGGAGAAGCGGTTACAAGTGAGCAGTTTGGTGCCAAGTTTCGGAAGGAGATTAGCGGAGAGTTTCACTAGATCCAGTAGTGTTTGCGAAGCACTTGTGGAGTGGATCGGTGCGCATCACACAAACTCCCGGGAGGAAGTGAATGAAAAGCTTTTTCTTTTTTATAGCGGGAAGCAAATAAAGCAGAGCTCGCACGCTGGCTGGTGAGACTAAAACAAGGCGTTGGATGGGCACGTGGTCAAGCGAGGGCTGGCTGTCCCTACCTGAGTTAGGGTAAGGACTGTTGGAAAAATACGTGGCCGTGATAAAACTTGGTGATAATGGCCAGCGGCGGCCTTGACCTTCAGTCAATCTATTTTGAGCTTTGGGTTTTTGATCTTAGCTTCTGAGCATTTGGTGAGGGGTGGCTATTTGTATGTGGGCGATAAGCTCTGTGACTTGGTTTTAGTGGAAGCAACCAGAAAGCACTAAAATCCTGAGAGCCACCTTAAGAACACAGTGCCAGATCGTCAAATGATTACGCCAGCACAGCACCACTGAAGCTTCCCGAGTGCTATTGATTTACACCAGTTGAACATCTGGCCCATATGCTTTGTATTATTCAATACTTCTGCGATTATTATGTGAACAATTAAGATTCATGGAAATGAAAAAGCAGGCTAGGAATTGTGCCTTCGCTGCAGTTCGGGAGAAGGAACTGCCCAGGGAATGTGCTGCCTTTTACCGTAGCTGTGCAGTTTATCTGGGTGTTTTTCCAGAAAGTGAACGGGACCTCAGGAGATTTTGCAGCCGCCGCCTTCCTCCACGGAAGGGTCAGCTTCCGCCCGGTCGTGTTTGCTCTATGTATTCTTAAAACTCTGACACTTGAGACCCCACGGTGCACCCCAGCACTGGTGCTGGAGTACTGCGGGAAGCTTTTCCCCCATCCAACCTACCTCTCTCCTTGGCTGCTCTCGAGCTCTCCCAACTTCTTGTCCTGTCCACCAGTGCTGCAGAGAAAAGCGTGGTCCCTTCCTCGGCCTCGCAGCCCTTCTTTGTTTGCAAAGCTTGTTATTTTGTTCGTCTCTTCTGTGTAATGTTCAGTCTGGTCGATTGTGTTGGAATCCGACGCTGAGAATGTACAGACAAGCCCAAGTAAATGTTAACACTGCAAATTTTTCATTATTTTTTTTCCTTAAGCCTGATTCCTTTTCATGGTTTGCTACTGAAGTATAGAAGTAGATCCAGCTATGAGAGAGAAAGATCCATCTTTCAACATGAGGAGATTAAAGGAATAGAGTGAGATAACACTTTGCAAACCTGAAAGGATTTGAAAACCCCTCTCCTGCCATTTCTGGGAAAAAGTCAATCACAGGGCAAGATTATCTTCATTAATAGGGTGAGAGTGAGTGTCGGCCGCAGGTTTTGTTTAACCTGAAAAGCAGCATTCGGCAGCTGGGTTTCCACGTCTGAAATAATATCCAGAGAATCA
Source organism: Steatornis caripensis (assembly GCA_013398225.1). Lineage (NCBI taxonomy): Eukaryota > Metazoa > Chordata > Aves > Caprimulgiformes > Steatornithidae > Steatornis > Steatornis caripensis. The sequence goes on along the minus strand of VZSC01018200.1, from coordinate 36,071 downwards.
AAAATTCTTTACCACACGTAAAATCATCCTCCGGTTGTGTGTAACGGAGCTCAGCAGCGTAATGTGCGGGAGAGAAGCATAACCTTTTAACATCTCTGCAACGCCTGGGGACTGGCGCGTTGCTGATTAACAGACGCGCGGTGACTTGAAGTTCCTGAAGTTGAAGCTTCGCATGTATTGCACGAGTCACCAGTTCTGTCGAGGGCTCGGGAGAGACACATTTTTTGGCTTTCATCCCACTTTTCAGACGTGGCGTGATGTGACTGCTCTGAAATGAAGGCAACTGTTCTTAGGAGAGAGCGAGCTAAAGCAGCGTTGTGGGAACTGCTCTGCAGGGCCTGACCCGCAGCAGCCTGGCTCTGGTGGGGCCCGTGGGCACCTTCTTCAGGCGGGCGGAAGGGCAGGAGGCGTTTTGGGGGCTCGCCCTTTCCGAAGCGCCTCGCTCTCCTCAGATATTCAGCGTGCCTGGACGGGAGGGTTTTGCTTTTACTGATTCCATCTGGGCTTCAATTTCTGCGTAGACCTACAGAGGAGCTGCTACAAAATCCTACCTCCTGCGAAGCCTTGTGTGGGGCAAGGTGAGAAGGGCATCGCCTTTAAAGTAAGGCTCTCGAAGGGGTCTCTCTACATGTGAAAAACAGTTTTAAGAATCTAGTTCGAGCCAAGCAGCTCCGGCGCAGGACCGTGTTGCTAAGCTGACTGCAGCCAAGCCTGCGTTGCCCACCCAACAGACGCCGTTCTTCGCTTCCCTGACCAGCCTAAAGCTCAGTGCTCAAACCTCGGCTGCTTTGTTCTCGCTGAGATTTCGAGTAGTATTGGCTCAAGTGGAAAATGTACATTTCTGTGCTAAAGACAAGCCAACTCAACTACCCAAAGCAATGTGTTCAGTGTCAAAATCAGGGAAAAAAAAAAAAAACAGGAAAAGGACGCAGAAACTGCCAGGGACACCCCTCGCAAAGATGGAGACCTTGACTTGAGGCTGCGCCAGTTTTTTTCCCGCTGACTTTTGTACCTTTGGGTTAGCCAGGGCTTTCTGGAGGGCTTTCATTTATACGCCTCCAAGTCGGGCAGCTGTGACCTGCTCTCCTCCTGAAAACACCCCACACTTGGCCGACCACTGCGCCTCTGCCACGGGAGCTGCGTGGAAAGCTGGGGCTGCGTGCAGGAAGAAGGTCTAATTAACAAAATCTACACTCCAAGCATTTGCTGTTTTCAGGGCCCTTCTCCACCTGCCAGGCTGTGCTAATGTTAGCAGTGCATGGCAAGAGGCGTTTTAAGACAAGTGCTGGAAAAAACCCCAACCCTGTCCCTGAACAAAATGCCACCAGCTCCCGAAAGACTCGTAGGACAGACCGAGAGCCCTGTAGCTGTCAGTTCTTGGTGCCCGTTGGGGTTCTGCTTATTATTTTTGAATACTTTACCTCTCCAGTGGTTCTTCTGGCCAAGTGTCACGCGTACAAGCCAAAAATAAGAGTCTTACCGCGGCTGCCTTTAATTCTTGATATAAATAGGATAACTATGACTTCTGGTTATACCGATAATAATTGCTTTTGATATACATTTTGTAGGAACGCAAGAGGTACGTCTTAGAAGAAAGCTGTGTCGCTGGTCTCACGCAGGAAGGTGAGCAGACGCAGGCTGGTGCCTTTTGCGAAGCGACAGAGGGGTGAAAGTATTCAGAAGTGACGAGAGGCGGAGTGAGGGCTGTGAGACAGCCTTTCCCTTCCCAGTTTCATCACTCGCGCTCAAACCAGTGACCTTTCGCGTGCGAAGGGCGAGTAAATACGTGAGCATTATTTGGAGACGGAAGTTCAGAGAGGCGTGGGGAAGGACGGATTTGGCGAGCGAAGGTTTTGTGAAGAGAATCACGGGCTGGGATTGCGTGACGGAATTATACTTCATTACTGACGCTTCGCAGCCTTGCCTTTCATATTTGTTTGTGACTCTTCTTTTTTTAAACCACGGGCTCTTTTGACATGAGAGTCATGCCGTGTAAAGCGCTATTGATTAGAGTGTCTAATTTCATGCCGTTACAGCATGACCGTTGGGGAATGAAATGTATTTTTTTTTGTCCACCACGGCTATGCCAGCAGCGCTTGGGATGCGGCCATCGCACAGGCTGTCAGCAGCAGGCACTTTCCCGCTAAAGATCTTTGCTGTTTGAGCCAAAAGGCGAATTTGCCCAAGGTCTAAACCTCAGCTCAGTGTGTTGTTCCTGGAATTAGACTAGATCAGTGGCAAAGTGTATTTTGAGGCCAGAGGTTTCCCGAAGGATGGCGGACTTGGGAACTTTCCATTTTTCACTCAGGCCTGCAAAAGGCCATTTTTTTTCCCCGCTTCCAGAGGAATGGTTGCCATTTGCAGTAATCCCTGCCGTCTTTCCAACATCTTGGGTTTGGTGCTCAAAAAATGTGAAGGAACCTAAAATCACTCAAAGCTTAGGAAAATCCCTATGATCGTGGAACGTACACAATCCCTGTTATGGACAAGGGGCAAAACCAACCCGATTGGAAACCTGAGAAAGGCCTGTCCCAGCCTCATTATAAATAGTTTTTTCCTTGCACGTGCTGAATTTGGGCCCTTCTGGAGTTTCCCAAGGAAAGGGTTCACGGTGAGACAGGGAGCTGGTGCATCCACAGCGTTTCACTCTGCTGGAGCTGCCCAGGGGCATCTTCCCCTTCCCTCTTCCTCCAGATATCCCCAGACCCCTTGGGTTTTTTGGTCTGTCCTGAAACAGTCCATAAGAGGATTCCTTTAACCTCTTGCGAAAAATCACCACCTTTTTTTTCCCCCCCCCCTTGTGTAACAAAGGCTTGTGCTATCTAGAGGTAAAGACACCAGGAAGATAAAGTCAGCCTAAGTCTGCAGCCGAGCCGGACTCTAATGAGTTTCCCTCACAGTATAACTAACGTGGCTTGTCTTACACGCCGGTTTTACCTCTGAGCAGTAGATATGTACTAGCCGTCCTGAGCTAATGAAGCTTTCCAGCAGTGAAGACAAGCTCTAACAGAGCGGCTATAGATGTGTGAGCCCCTTACAAATAGCCAGATGAGAGAGGAGTGAATGCTTGAAATCTGTCAAAGGGGAACCAACCGAGAAAGTTCTCCAACTTCCGCTTTATTCCAGGAGCTATGGACACCCACGGGCAGCGGATGAATTAGTGCAGCACAGCTGGAGCTACTCGAGGGCTGCAGATGCAAATCCCAGTGCTGTTCCTACGCGTACTTGAGCACTGGAGGTAGCGTGCCAAGTTTTGGGCTTCCCCTGCAAAAAGATGCCAGTGTACTGGAGCGAGGCTGAGAAAAACACGGGTTTTGAGGAGGTAAGGGGGGCGTCGTGTTGCTGTCCATGCCTATTGATAGAAGGGTGTGCAGGAGGCAGAACCAGACTGTCCTCGGAGACGCACGCTGAGAGGACAAGAGGCAACAGGCACAAACTGCAGCATGGGGGATTCTGGTTAGATATAATGTAAAAAATGTCCGCCCTGCGAACGGTCAAGTGCCAGAGGAGGGGCCCAGAGAAGCTGTAGGGTCTCCAGTCTTGGAGATGTTCAAAACCCAGCTGGACAAGGCAACCGTGTAAGTTCGCCCTGCTTGGTCTGGAGGTCATGATTTTAGCTGTGACTTGCGTGTGACCCGGGGGATGCCAGTGCTGGTTTCAGTCTGTAGGGATGCATTAGGTTCAAGGTTTGCAAGCAGAAAGCCAGGCCAGCCCTAGGTAAATCTGCCAGGTGAGCCCACTTACTTCTCTGATCAATCTGTCTGATTCAGCATTGCAGGATGCGTCTTGCTGGCATCGTCCTTGCTCTCCCCGGTTGTTTCAAGTGCGACCCTTTGAAACAGGGGTCAGGAGCGGGACGCTAGGTATGGCGCTCTACCAAAAAGCCGTTCCCAAAGCCAGCAGGAAAGGAGAAACCTCTGCCACTCGCTTCCTGATGACATACATACCCACGTGGATCCTGGAGAACAGGTTGGTGATGTCTCTTGATTTTGAGGTCCTCGCCTGCACGGGTGATCAGCCAGCACCGCTCTGGGCACAGGGCACGGCAGCCCCTGGGCATCGGTACCGGGCAGCCAGTGGGCTTGGCAGGCTGGGAGGCTCACTTCGGCGCCGTGCTAGTCCTGCCCTTTCGTTTCTGGAAGGTGCCCCAACTGGCAGCTCTATTTTAAAATTCAAAAAGCCATGTGCCGTCGTGGAGTGAGCAAAAGGCTTTTTGGCATCAGCTGGAGCACAAGCCGGTCTGTAACAGCTCAGAGCCTTGACAGAAAGGGATCGCCCTCGTGCCGTTGTCGTCACTTCACACGTACGTCCCCCCTGCAGCTCCCACTGTGGTGCAAAGCCTTCAGACAAGTGTTTGCCTCCTGCACCGCTGTGTCTTTGCCCCTCGCCTGCACACATCAGCTTGGCACTGCTGGAGATAACGGCAAGAGATGCCGCTGCTCACGGTCCGTCGCCTGCGCTGCCCGGTGTCAGGCTTCCCTGAGGAGCCCCCTCAGCAGCCTGCGACACGGCCAAGAAACCCTGGGAGGGGAGTGCTTGGCCCCTTCCCCAGCACTTGGGCTTCAGTGTAACGCAGTCCTGGTGAACTCCGTACCTACTGGCTGCCTGCAGGGTCCCGTGGGCTTTTGCAGGCTTGCTGACATTTACATCCATTTCTAAACATCACAGAAGTATTGCTGGGAGAGGGAAATGCGGAACGAATGACACGGGCTTGCAGGCAGCAAAGGGAAAAAGGTAGCTGAAAGTTTGAAGGTAGTAACTGTGCCAATACCCCCCGAGGGATGAAGCCTCCTGCAGGCACGGTGCCTTTTCCAGGAGATGCAATGAACTTCTTCAGGTTTAGCCCTAAGTAAACAGCGGTCCAGCTCATAAAACATCCTGAAGTGCAGAACTGTTTACAGACTTTATTTGTCTTGAGCCTTGCGCTTTGTGAGATCAGAGGCAATTTTATTACCCAACTTTGTGCAGTGTCATTCCAGAAACGATCACAAATGCCCTGTGAGTGTTTACCATAACAAGGAAATACATTACAGCCCGAAAGAATGGCAGCATCTAATAGAAACACATGTTTAGAGCAGCTGAGGGCCAGTCTCAAGGATGAGCTCTTCCTTGCTTCTTTTTACTTGGATTTCTACCTTCTTCATAGCTAGAGCTGAGTGAAGGGACGTATCCAGACCCTGGTGCTCCCTGACACCGTGACTCCCCCTCCCTGCAGCTGGATGCTCCCCACAGCTGGACGCAGGGCAAAGCCAAAGGGGCAGGACTGAGCATTCCCGCTGCGGTAAGGTGCATTGGTTTTGGGGAGCGCTTCCCCGTGGTGAGTTAAGTCAGGGCTGCACGGAGGAGGCAGGGGCAGCGGCGATGCGCAGCCAGCCAGCTTGGATCTCACGTGAAATGGAGCTTGATCAGCTTCCAGTATTGGAATTTAGCCTTTTCTTTTCCGAGGAAGACACAAGCAATTTGTCTTTAGGATGCTATAAAGGTGCCTTCAAGAATAGCATATAGTCTGTTAATGCTACAGAGGACTTCTTAAAAACTTAATTGCCTGTGTCACCAAATGAGAAGAGAGTAGTCCCTTGAAAGATCCTGTGTTTTGAAAACACACAGTCAGTTCTAAATACCTCCAAATGGTACCTGCCTCTTTACTCCTGCTGACAATAAGAGTAATTGCTGAGCACAGGATAAGGGAGATTGTCTGAAATGTTTCAGCGCTATTTCCTCGTTCTGTGTTTTTGTCACANAGAGTAGTCCCTTGAAAGATCCTGTGTTTTGAAAACACACAGTCAGTTCTAAATACCTCCAAATGGTACCTGCCTCTTTACTCCTGCTGACAATAAGAGTAATTGCTGAGCACAGGATAAGGGAGATTGTCTGAAATGTTTCAGCGCTATTTCCTCGTTCTGTGGTTTTGTCACAGTGCAAAAAGACAGCGGCATTCTTGGTCTGTGACCAAACAAAAGGAGAGGTTTTCTTCGCGTGCCAAGAGGCAGGCGAGACATAGAGTTCTCAATAGCAAAATGACTCTTCCAGTTTGATAACGTCTCATCTCCCACCCCCGGTCCTCTGTGCCCCTTTGCTCACTAGATATTCGCAACCCTCTGATGTTTTAGGGATCGTTGAAAGGCGAGTGGCCAAAACCAATTAATCACAGTTACAGCTGTGTTTCAGTATGGGCACAGGGCAGTAAGACTCCAGAGTCCTGGAGACACCACGGGTGCGTGGTGCTCGCACCACATCTGGGCACACCAGGATAGGGCCAGATGTTGAGCACTGGGATGAATGATGTGGCTGAAGCGCCAGAGCAGTGGCAGAGGTGGCACTGAAATCCAGGTCCCATTGCCACCAGAACACACTGCCTTTCTAGCCAAGGAAAAACATTTAAAAAAGCAAAGTCTGCTACCCGCGCTTTAAAGAAAACGGGCTCCACCAAGCACGGCTTCCATAGGAGAGAAACGGTTGCTGGAGCCGTGGTAGTTTTGGCTGAGCGATGCCTTTCCGTTTTGGCCCCCCGCACGCGTGATAGCCTCGGTTCCTGCTACGAGCCTGCTGCCCATGAGGATGGCAGGTAGGGGTGTTTCCTCCCATCATGAACTCATTGCACCAACTCACCAACATCTCTATAAATTCTGGGGAACGGGAGGCCCGGAGCGTTTCAGTTTGATCGCTCACCCGGTGTTTTTATTTTGGCCATAATGTTCAGCGTAGAGGATTCTTTAGTTTCGACCTAGCCAGAGCTAAGGTAGGTGTCTGCTACCTTTGTGTTCGTTCGTTAAGGACTTGTTTAGCTCTCTGCGTTTTCCCGTGTGGCCCGTGATGCAGCATAGTACGTTGCAAGGCAATATCCACCGTAACACGATGTGACATCTGAAACCTCAAAGGAGGTGCAGACTTACGCTGACTGTACTGTTGATGTGCTTCCTTTGCACCTACTTTGAAAGCAGGGGAAAAAAAAAGAGTGTGATCTCTAGCTTTAGCAATTTAAAAAAAAAATAACTTAAGCATTCCCTATCTTTTTGTGGGCAAGCAGATAGGCAAAGCACAGCAGATGTCTCAGACTTCAAGAGACAGGGGAACATTTCTTCTCCGTCCTTAGATGAAAAGGACTGGGCTTTGCTCCAGAAAACAGGAACGATTAATCCATCACTGAACATGAACTTAAATGAGCTAATATTGGGTATTTTAGTTCTGATGGATGTGGTAAATGAAGTAATCATTCAGGGCGTAAAAGTAATGGGTTTGGGAAAATGTTCTAAAACGCAGTAGCTGAGGCACGTGGGGCTGAAGCGGCACCCAGCTGGCGCGGGCACCGGTACGGCTGTCGCTCCTGTGCTGGTTGTATACCAGAGCAGCAGGAACCAGGTGCACCAGGACTGAGCCGCACGGGGCTACGCTGAGTATCCTCAGAGCACAGGATGAGTAAATGCTGCTTAATCCCAGACAGTCGGCAAAGCGGTTTCAGTGTCCTGACACATGCTGCCTGCTCCAGCCCCCGGCCTCGGTGGCTTTATGATGAAGATGCCTCCGCGTTGTGCTGCGCACGCCAGGGTGAGTCCTTCCGCGCGCTGTTTGCCACCCTGGATGCGCTGCTTTGCCAGTGTCACTAACCACAACTACACCCTTAAGCAAGAGACAGCAACTGATATTTTATCATTGGGATTTTTCTGCCATGACTTTTGGACCCACCTGGAGTGAACAAACTATTACAAGTTTCATCCAATTATGTTAAGTGCAGTTGGACATACTGTGCCGAACGCAATCTCTTTTCAGTGGGAGAGAGGGGCAGCCCGTTATCAGCTCGAGGCACCGGCATTCATTAAGACATCATTTGCCTCTCACCAGCAGAGCCGAAGCAGCAAATCTATAGGATGTCATCAGAAGGTGTGCTAATGAAAGATAGGCAGAACAGGATTAACAAAAGGGGCCTCTCCACATTATACCTTTCTGTTACTACTTTGCTCAGTCCCCGTCTTTTATGATCTCCTGAGGGAACATTTCAAAGGGGTGCGTGGAAGTGAGGCCCACAAATCCAATTAATTGCTGATGTGGTTTGTGCCTAGAATCACCATGCACCACTTAAAAAAACCTGCCTGAGTGCAGCAGACTATAAAAAGGAAAATATTGGGCATACGGTGCTGTAAATAAGCCTCTCGTCCATCCGTGCCTGTTGTTCTTGCCCTGGGCTAGGAAAATCTTTGATAACTAGCCCAGCACCTTTGCTCTCATGGTCCAGTTCTTCACATAGGATCCACCTCTGCCCTTCTGAACCGGTCCAGTTAGGGTCTTGTTTTTACTGGAATGACTCGGTTGATGTGCCAGTGGGAGAAAGAGCCCGCTTGCTTCCCAGGTCACAACTTCTCAGCCTCAGGCAGGCAGGACTCGCTGGTTCCTTGCGGAGGTCATCCTTCCTGGAGCGAGCGCTGGGGGGGGCAATGGCACGTGTCCTCCATTCCCACCTCCCCGCCAGCCCCACGTTGGCCATCATGAGCGTGTCTGGGGAGGAAAGTCAGCGTTAAAGGTTGCGGTTAGCTCCTTGGCCTAATCAAGGCGCAGCTGGGATTCAGCAAAGGATCTCCGTGGCAGGATGCTTCTTGGACAAGTCATTTGGGGCTGCACCTTACGTTTCGTCCACCTACAAGGCAAACGTTTCATCTTTCGTGACCTTCGTCACTGGAACGGGTGTGGACAGCTCGAAGTTTTTCTGAGCGTAAAGAGTTTCAATTTTACAATGTGTATACAGCTACAAATCTTTGCGCGGGAGGAGAGAAGGGCATGCTTTTACCAGTATAGTTCTACATACATGCCTATATCCTGATAGTAAATAGTCATGGCAAATACACTATGGCTGTCATACAGACATAGGAATAATAGTATTGAAGGTGCTTTTGTGAGCATCACATTATCCACACCTGGGGGCAAGCCAGAACGTCTCTGAAACCAGCGTATGATGCTGGGCTGGACTCGAGAGGTGCCCTCCCTGAGGCACCAGAGTCACTAACCGGCGGCAGAGTTTCCAGAAACGAGGCTTCAGCAGTGCCGTCGCTCATGGAAAAGGGGCGTTAGGGCACTGACACTGATTTTGCATTTCTGCCACCTCTTCCCGTATGATTCTGTCTACAGTAAACCTCTTGTTGGTATAGAAATGTCATAAAAAATAACGTCTTAAATCACTTTGCTGTGGCCTGGCCGTAGTCTGGCCCCTGAGTTACTTGTAGGATGGCCAAGACCCATGGTCCTGAAGAAGTGTTGTACGTGGTGCAGAAGGGCTGAACCCGTTGCCTCCTTGCATTTTCTAATCCACGTCCAAATCCGACAGCAGAGGGACTCTGGGAGGGAAACTCTCCGTCTCTGTACCGCTGTCAGCCTGGGCACAACTGAACCCCACGGACACAAGTAAAGCAGGGCCCGCAGGTTGCCTTCGTCAAGCGGCCGGTGCCTCGCCAGCTTGGCAGTAGTCAGGGCAAGTATGAAGCCCTGCACACTTCGTGTGCTGACAGGGAAAAGCCTGTGTGAGAATGTGCTTAAACATATACGCTAATAACAGTAACACTAAGAACATGAGACCTTTTGCAAATTATTAGTAATGCCGGTTTCTTCCCTGCCTTGCGTGCGTATAGTGCGTAACCATGGTCGTGAAAGTTGGGCTGTTGCTTACAGTTTCTTCTTTCTGAAGGGCAGCCACTGCCCACGGCACTGGCGACCCAAAACGCAGGTGAGAATGAGCTGGTCCAATAACTCACCTACACAGCACATCCCAGAGAGAATGAACGGGGTGCCTGAACGCATGGGGGAATCTTGTTTCTATCTATCTTCTGTACTGTTACGGCTTTTTTCCAGTTATCTGAATTTTACCACCTATAATGTGTTTTTCTTCCCAGCATGGCTAGAAGAAGCACTACACCCAGTTGCCTGAAAGGGAATTGCTGTGGAGACGGATGAAGTGACGTGACTGCGGTCACCCAAGGCCTGTGTCAGAGAAAGGCGCTGAACCTGGGGCTCTCTCGGCAGGGACTGAGCACTACGACGTAGGCTCTGGATGTCATTCAAGGAGAAGGTTTTCACGGTTGAAAAAGCGCCCGCTGTAAGTCCTGCCCTGCCTCTGAAGCCAGTGGGAACAGCAGGTCAGCAGAAGACAATCTCCCAGTATTTTCACTTCCTAGGGTATCTGTGCAGCTTTCTGGGAAGGGCACAGCGTGCCCACAGCCACGGCTGGACCAGATGTGCAGCCGATTCCTTCATCTGCCTTTGGATTCCCGCTCTCGTGTTGGTACGGTATCAGTCCAGCCCTGCGAAACTGGATTTTCTTTTTACCATTCCCAGAAATACCATTTTTCAATGATTTTTCCATTTCCAGAGCGGGCCACACTGTCGCGGCCGGTGGCTCCACTGGGGTCTGTAAATGAGTTGGGGAGGTGACACGGGACTGCGGCAGAGCGGCGTGGCCGCAGCGCTGCCACCAGCACAGCAGCAACCAGGAACTTTCAGGCCATTCCCCAGAGAGTCCTTCAGGCTGCTGAGATTCAACACGTTTGAACAGAATCCATGGACCAAGGCAGACGCTTAAGTAAGTGTTCCCATAAACTTTTCGAGAAAATCCCAAACTGAGCTTGAGCCAAAAGCACGGGAGGTGATCTTGCTTCAAACACTGTTAGAAGAAAGTCTCTTCGGCCAAAATTTCTCTTGCTGTTTTGCTGCGCTCCAGTAAACCTGGCTGCTGTTTCCAGCCTGGAGATGACTTCATTTCATTAGATTTCTCAGCCCAGGCTCTCTGTGCCTCAGAAGCAACTGTTTGTGCTGCGGTTGGAAAATGTGTATCATCGCAGTTGCCTTTTCTTCTACTGCAGAGTAATTAATCGATATTTGTCATGGAGGGCAGTCAATTCTCATTATACTGGGCTTTCACAAAGCTGTGGGGTTTTTTGTTTTTTTATTTTTTTTTATTTTTCACAGAGGTGGAATATCCAAGAGACACTTTAGGCTCCGGCTGAGGTCTCTGCTTCACACTCTTGCTCGCTTTGGGCTGTGAGAGTGCGAAGGCCGCACGGCAAATTTCACATTGCGGGAGGCAGCTGCCGCTGCAGAACTCGCTGCCGGCGTAAAATGAATAAAAGTTTTCCTGCAGATTTTTCCGTGCAGCTCTGTGCCGTCGGCTGTGTGCCTGCGATATGGTGCCAAGGGCCAGGGAAGGAGTAAGATGAAGTGCAGGCTGCAAGCTGCCAGCCTTTTGTTAACCCAAGAGCATGACCCGCTGTCAGCTGCGGGTGTTGGAATGGCACCTCCGTCCCAGCACGGCGTGGCTGAGCATCACCATCCCAGCAGCGCTCCCTAAGCCAGTGCACCAGCACAGGGTCTGCCCCTATGAATACACGATCGGTCTTCATCTGATAACCTGAGGGGAAGGAAGGGGCGCGCTGTTCCCTGCGCGATTGCGGCACGTAAGAACCAAACGCTGAGCCACGCCAACAGAACTGTATTTGAGTCTTCCATTAGGCTCATGAGTTCCTTCCTGACTCCGTGTATTTTACTGTACGATACAGTACTGGAAGTCATTACTATTACAAAGAACCACTAATTCAATAACACCGCTATCCTGCGTGAAGAACGTCCATACAATATTCATGCCTTTCCCCCATCATATTGATTGCAGAGCACAATAGCTGTTAACAGAACGCAAGAAGTCTTAAGGCAAGGACGCCGCTAATGCGACAGTCGCTGTTACCCACGCGTTGCTAACGCCGAATTGAAGCTCTGGAAATGATGATTGTGGAGCACGTTTTTGGATGCCGTTCACCAAAAAAAAAAACCCAAACGGCTGAAAGCTGAAACTTCAAATAGAAGTAGGAAAGTTGCCTGGCATTACGCGCTAACATGGCACTTTATTACCCCTCTTCAATTGTTTGACGTTTATGCCTTTGCTTAGCAAGTCTGTTCGTTATCATTCTCCAATTAACAGAGACTTTTTTCAGATTATTTTTCTGAAATTCTCATTTAATTAGCCATACAGCTGAGTCTCAAATGGCAGTTTTAAAAATATCCTTCTACCGATCAAGCAGCCAAATGGTCTTTCTGAGAAAGACCATATTTGCAGAATTGCAAACCTTCGTTTGTCTGCTAATTATCCCCCTGCTTAGATGAAGGGGATGCAAGCACCTGACAATCAGGGGTTATTCAGCGGACGCTTTCATTGCGCACGGTGTGGAAAAATACAACCTTCGCTTATTAAAACTTTCTCATGGGCTTTTTTTAAAGTAAAGAATGAGACTTATCAGGTGATTTTCAGATTCCGCGTAGTAGATGGGAAATTAGAATAATGGATGACAATTAATGGAAAACAGGTGTGATTGATAGGAGAGTCAGGCGTTCTACAGGCACAGAGCAAAATGGGAGAAAATATGTTTATAGTACAGTAACAAAAGAAAAAAATTAAAAAGAAAATCAACAGTAAAATTTCAGTGAATGGGCCTTCCTGCAATACAGCTGGAGACCCTTACGGTATTAGGCGACAAATACACAAATAAGCTTAAAATGTGTTTTTGCCATACATTGGTAGGTGTCTGTAGGTTGGGTAGAAAAACATCCCTTAATCTACCGCTGAACTGCTTCCGCTTTTGGGAGGGAGTGCGGCAGCTCTCCAGGTCTGCCCTGTTCAGCTCTCCCTTCGCGCCGCGCTCCGTATGACGTTGCTGCTCTCCAGCTCCTTGGGATGGGTGAGCACGTGCAACGCGTTGCAGCGTGACCGCTGCCTGTGTCCAGCACTGCTGGGTTAGCAGCAAAGGGATGGCCGTTAGCTGGGTAAGGGGAAAATTCGTGTTTTCATACCACAGGGTTGCAGGGCGAAATACCAATTTTGAGAGGAATCTTACGTTTCAGGTTTTGAGCCTAATTNCAGCGTGACCGCTGCCTGTGTCCAGCACTGCTGGGTTAGCAGCAAAGGGATGGCCGTTAGCTGGGTAAGGGGAAAATTCGTGTTTTCATACCACAGGGTTGCAGGGCAAAATACCAATTTTGAGAGGAATCTTATGTTTCAGGTTTTGAGCCTAATTCTAGCAGGAGAGAATGAGACTTCTGCCCATGCCGGAGGTGGGGTTTGGATGCTGCTGGTGTTACGCCCAGTCCGAGGGGATGGCTGAGTCAGCCGTTACGGCTTCCCAGTGCTCCTGCTCGCGCTTCCATCCAAACAGCCCTCTGAAGCCCAGACAGGTAGGAGGAGGTAAGTGAGATACCAATGCAGCCCTTTCAGCGGGCTGACATGCACTTCAGGTTTGCAAGACCCCACTGACCGTCCTCACCAACTCTTAACAAGCTCTGGAAAGCACTTCCAAGTCAGCGTTTAGGGGGCAGGGAGAGAAGGCACTAACGCCTCCGCCCAGACATTAAAGGCAAGTAATGAGTCTGCTGCTGCCAGATAAGCAAGGAGGATCCCTCGGAGAGTCGCTTTGGATCTCCAGCTGCAGTAATACGTTGTTATGAATCTCTATCAGTGCACTTGTAGTGCAGCTGGAGAGTATGTCTGACATTGCCTCCAGTGACCTTTTCAATATAGTCCAAGTGCTGCAGAGCTGGTGTTTCAAGAGGAATTCAAATCGAATTTACTCAGGCAGAAAGGATTGGCCTGGGGATAGCCCTACCACTCGCGTCGCATTTCTCCTTGTCATTCTCGTGGAAATTGCAATTCTTTATGCACGGTGCTTCTTCCTGTGCTGCCGCAAACGTGTCCCTTTAAACAACAGGGACAGCCACGACGCTTCTAACGGCGGGTCCCCGAGGGCCTGGCAGGGACAGCGTGGCGTTGGGTGGTGCCGGCGGCGGCAGAAGTGGGAGGACGAAGGTGTGAGCGTGAACGCAACCTGTGGAAAGGTCCCAACGTGGCCGCGTGCCCTGACATCCCCAAGTTAGCTGCTGCCTGTCGAGCACCTGCCGTCGTGTTAAAAGATACGGCTCATTCGCCCGGGATGTGAATAGCAGAAATCTGCGTAAGCTGGTGGAGACAGGCACGGGAGAGAAATGCATTCAGGGCTCTGCACGGCGCGAGCAGCTGAGGAGGAACATCTTGGTGCGTGACGCTAGTGGCTCTGGGGTGAGGTCTGCCCTTCGGGGGGCAAAGTGCCTGTGTTTGGGGGGGCAGTGTTGGTTTTCTTCTTGTGCTTTCCTGGCACGGTATGATTATTTCATACATCTTTGTATGAGGTGCTTTAAAATGTAGTTTCTTTGATTAATTTGGTGTCTGTATTTTCACTGTTTTGTTCGCTCCAATTTATGACAAAATTGAACAAAGTGGGTAACAAAATATAGCCCTGTCAGGCTCCTGTCTTCGCGGATATAAAGAAAAATGTGAAACTGTCAGGCACACAAATGTGCCAAACCCCACGGAAAATTATTACATTCTGCTTGACATTTACTTTAATTTTACAAAATTCTGTAATACTATTATAAATAATAATAATAAAAAGCGGCATGGAAATATTGTTAAGTGTATTTATTTTCATTTGCTAGCTTTGTGATTTATGGGTTTGTTTTATTTTATTTTTTTCCTCTCTCCGCATCAGCAGAGACGCCGAGCACCTTGAGCCCGAGTGCTGCCGCCTGCCTATCTGCACGCCAGGAGGAAGGGATGGCTGAAGTTGCGTCATCCAAGGAAATGTGTCCCGCTCATGAGAACGGGAGAAAGTAAGAGGGGATGTCTCTGCTTCCAAAAGCTCTGCAAGGCTTTTGTTGAACCCCTGTAAAGTACGCTCTAAGGAACAGGTAGCTGGGTCAGATCCATAACTGCTAATACCAGTCCGAGAAAGTGGGTTTATACCGGCTAAGGGTCTGACTGGGGATGCCCTGGTGGTGCTGAGTGGGAGCGGGAGACGGACACCCAAAATAAGTGTGGGAAGTGAGCAGTCTAACCTAAAGACTCGTAATGAAAGTAGAGAAAGGGTTAAGCCTGGAGAAAACAAGACAGAAGAGGGTGGAAGCCAGCAGCACTCAACTTCCAAGAACGAGATGAGTGAAGGCTGTTTGAAAAAAATACGCACGGGTGATGCTGAGGGCCTAATCGTGTACTTACCCTGCTCATGGGACCATTGCCATTCTACCCTTTCCATGAGCTCAGGGTTGGCTCTTTGGGCCATCCCATCTTGAAGCTCCTGTGAAGAAGCCTCGTAGCACGCAGTTTTCAGTCGAGAGGCAGCTCTTCAGTCTTGCTCATCGGTGGAGCTCCAAAGGCCATCGTGACTTGTTCTCCGAGCTCACTTAACTGAAATATGGAAATCTCATGTTCTCCTCCCTGCCGTGCCTCAAAGTAGTCACACACGAAAGGAAATGGGAGAAGAAAACCACTTCAAGGCATCAAGGTGAGTTTCCTCTGACAGATGAAGACAAAGAAAAGTGTATGAAAATAATCGATGGGATGTAGCGAACGGAGCTGGCATCATTTACATACTGAACTGACAGCATGCGCCATTCACAGGCCCTTTCCGCTATAAATAATGCTTTATAGTGACACAAAAAGGCCCTATTTATCTTGGAAGTTAAAAAGGCACCATCTGAGTGGACAGACAGCTTCTGGACTCCACGAGAAAATGTTTATATCGGAGACCGTGCTTTAGACCTATAACCTGGCTGATACGCGCATGCCTCTGTAGCCAGCGAATTGCAGCGCTTCAGGGATTTCCAGCCCATGTTCGCGTGGCCCACAGTGACGCCAAGGTCTGATGCATTGCCCGGGTCACAGAGCTAACCCACAGCCCGCTGTGGTCCAGAAACCTCAAAGTGCTTTGAGTGGTTGACTCCCATTTCTGAGGTGCTTGGGTCTCCTTAACAGCCTCCAGCTGTGCTGGATTTGGAGGTGAGTGCTCCCAGCTGCTCCCCACTGCCATCCCTGCTGATCGCAACACCAGCGCCATCTCTGCTGCTCACAAAAACGCACCGGCACTTATTTTGGTTAAAACGAGCTCAATATAAATAGCTGCACTTTGCTCATCTAGGGGGTTTCTTTACAAGAGTGAGTTAGGGAGTGCTCTGTGGGTTGGGGTGTGCGGGAGGTGGGTGCCCGCGAGCAGATGGGCCTGGTGACCTCTGCAGCCAAGCAAGGGTGCAGGAACAAGCCCTTGTACAGCTCCCACCCACCTGGTGTCTGAGGGAGAGGTGCCCAGCGAGCATTGCGTTGCACGGGAGTTTGTCGCAGCATTGGCCCTCGAAGTCCCAGGTAAGCCCTGACGTCCTCGGGTCACTGAGCTGGTGGGAACGGGCATTGCTGAAGAGTGGGCTGCTTCTGGAGGAAAAGGCTTTCCTATTTGGGGAGACGTTTCGGTAACCTTCAATCTTCCTTCTGGCTTGCGAGGTTTAATTTATTTCCACCTGCGAGGGATGGCTGCGGTTGGGACCTAAACCCTGCTGAAGCGTGGAGGCTCTAGTCGTACAAAACAAGAAAGGAAAGGCTGTCCCGGCGTCTCCGGGACCGTACCTATGCTGCCAAAAGCCACGCTGGTTCAATGGGCAGCGGACCTGGACCCTTCAGTGCACGTACTCAAGTAGTACTGCTCCTTCATACAAACACCATCCGTCTCCCCTCCCTCCGTGGCCACCTCGGCCTCTCGGGGCTACGCTGTGCCAGTGAGCAGATTTCTGCTCAAGCCTCTCCTTTATGAAGCCCTTCTGGGAAGCGAAACGTGCCGCCTGCTCGGGAAAAGGCGTTATAATGGGCAGACACCTATAGAGGAAGATGGATCACCGAGTCAGAAATCAATCGAGAGGTTGTGATGGCATCATAAATCAGGGGATGCTGGGCGTTAAAAGAAACTCAACGCTTGATTTATAACTTGGCACAAGCCATTTGTCGCCAGCCAAGATTTTCAGAAAGAGAAACATTTTTGTAAGCTTAATTTAACGTTAGTTTTTTTCCTCCGTGCTAAGTGTTCCTGCAGGGTTTATTTTTCTCCCCCCACAGATAAAACGGAGTTTGCAGATAAAAGCAGCCAAATGACAGCCGAAGATTTTGTTTCACTTCGAGATGCTTGATGGGTCTGAGCTCGCTTTCCCCTAATCCAGGGTCATTCTGCTCCGAGCCTCAGCTCCTTTCCGATGTCTTTTAATATCTTCCAATCTCACCGGGTGTCGGAGGCTTTTGCCGGTAGATGGGCTGGTTCAAATCCAGCTTGTGCTGCCAGAAAGTATTGTCAGTTCATCACTGCTCTGTTGCTTCTGTGAGGCTCATTTTGGTCTCAACAGCAGGCGGGCGGCTGCCTCACCTGAGCCTGCCTCTGCCCTCCCCGTTAGCTGTGTGTCTGGAGGCAGGAGAGCCCTTAAGGCATTAGGCGCAACAGAAAGCGCGATGGGATTTTACCCCTGAGCTACGGTGGCTCAGTGGAGGCGACGAGTTTGTGCTGCTGCTGCTGCCCGATGCTGTGACAGGGAAACCGCAGTCCCTGATGCATCGCACCGCCTCATCTGTCGCCGCGTCTCAGCATCTCGACGAGGACGTCTCCTCTGTTACGCTGCCAGGCGGTGCATAAGCAACAATTAACAGGATTTTTTTTTTTTTTTTAAATGAGGAGTGAAAGTAGTGTTCTGGTGTGAGATCTCTTGAGAATTTACATTTAAGCATCTGTTTAATTCTAGAGTGTTCTAAGCAACAGTGAGACTTCGTGAAATGTGGACAGTGCTGTTCCCAAAGTACTTACTTTTGGTTTTTTCCTCAATTTTTGTATTTAGTTGGATTTTGGAATGGGTTGCTTTGGGCGCTTTAAACCAAGGTGGACAAGCACAAGGGATGGGGGCTGTGCTGCAGTTTTGTGCTTGCGTTGGGGTGATGTTGTATGCACAGGTTATATATTGGATGCGTGCTTATATACAGGGTACCCTGAGACCGTGTATTCCTGGCTGAGGTGACCAGACACGTTTCCCCGACTGCTTGTTGGTATTTCTGGGAGGCCGTGAAAGGCTGAGGGCTTGCCGCGCTGGCCCCGTGGCAGCGGGAATTGAGGGAAGCATGCGGATCGCGAGCAGCACTGCTGGGGAGGGGTCACAGGGAGCTGCGAGGAACCCCCCAAAGCCACCTCTGCCGCAGCGCGGAACGAGCCGGGGTGTTGGTCCTGGGTGTCCCCAATGTAGGTTGGGTATCTGCATTAATTCTATTGAAAGGTGTTGGCAGAACCCCAGTTCTTGCCTGACTGGGAGAAAGGCGCTGTTCTCAGCTGCTCAGGAGGCCGTGACGAGGGGTTTGGATTCAAAGTCGGAGAAAGCTCTTGCTCTGGGTCCCCCTCTGAGGCTGAGTGTTTCCCCCATCACTCTGACTTTCTCTAACTCAGTCCAGACTTGCTGAGGAATCTGCAAACCTCAGGGAAGCTCTTTGGCAAAGCTGATGTGCATTTCGCCTGGTTTTGAATTTCATGTGAAAAAACACCCAGCCCCCTATGGTTCTTATTTCAGCCAAGTTAAAATAATGACCGACTTGTGCATGCCAGAACCACGCGATCGCTCCAGAGCACTTTTGTTAGCGCTAGTTGCCCAGTCACCAAGCATATGGTTGTGCTTTTTAATTGCAAGTATTTGTCAGCGCAAGGCACCGTGCACAGGGCTATCGTGGGAGCAGGCTCAGCCGTGCAACTTGTCTCAGTCGAGCGCGCAGCTCCGGCGGATGCACGGCAGGCCACAGAAAGGTAAAAAGCAGCGACCTTTTTATCCACGAAAGGATAAAGAGAGATGCCCACCCACTCTCCTTCTCCCCACAGGAGGGTCTGGTTAGTAGTCATAGTAATAATAATAAAATGCTTATGGTGAAGCGTAAGGCCAAAGAGGTCTCCG
Organism: Steatornis caripensis; assembly: GCA_013398225.1. Taxonomy (NCBI): domain Eukaryota; kingdom Metazoa; phylum Chordata; class Aves; order Caprimulgiformes; family Steatornithidae; genus Steatornis; species Steatornis caripensis. The sequence continues at coordinate 17,285 of VZSC01018200.1, read as the reverse complement.
CTGCGCTCTGCAAGAGAGCTGTCGCATTCCTGCCAAAGGTGGCTTCAGCTGAGGTCCGTGGTCACGTTCGGAGTCAGGTCCTGTGGCAGCAGGGGCATGAGGCAAAGACGCGACAACCAGAGCGTCCAGTGTGGGCTTGCAAAAACGTTCCGAACAGGGGTTTTCGCAACGCACTGCTTGCAGCTCCACTTAAGAAGGTGTGTGGCAAATTCCTCACCTGTTGGGCGTGGAGGACAAGACGCTTGTGCTGCAGAAGCTGCAGGTTTCCCACTCGTGGGCAGGATGAGCAGGGCTGACCCAGCGCGGGTCATCTGAGGGGCCCCTGGGAGCTAGTGGGAGTCCCAGCTCCCAGCACACGTCTCTGATCCCTTGGTCCCCTCTGCCGCCGGGGATGCTGTTCCCCAGCAGCGCCGGCCTTGCTGGAGGCAGTGGTACGGGGCTTGGGTTTCTGCTGATACAGGGTCAAAGGGCTTCTGTGCCTCTGCCACTCCAAATCCTTACTGGCCAGAAAAAGGTGATTTCTCTGGGCTGCGGAGCAGCCCTGGGTCTTGCGGGGGTGAGGGTGGCACCGTCCCGAGCCGGAGAAGCCATCCGACAGCAAAGCCAGTTCCTTTCTTCTTTCCTACTTTGTGAAGTTGCTGACGCTGGCTCCCCAGGTCAGCTCGAAGGGCACCCATGCAGTGACAGCCTGGCTTACTGCGGTCGCACTCGGCAGCTTCAGGCCTGGTGGGCTCCGATTTCATTTTAAAGACCCCTTCTGCCTCCCCGCGTGATTGAAAGGCGAGCTTGTAGTACAGCAAGGATCCTAAATGGGTCAGGCCAGCGGGCGGGCTCCAAAACAAACATCGTTAACGCCAAACCACTGAACCATACAGTGCGAGCTGACAGTGCCTCTTTTGCCTGCTGACTTTGACCACACAGACGCCGTCGTCTTAAAGAAACAGCCAGGGCTGCCTGCGCCGGGGCTGCTTGCGCGGGGCTGCTTGCGCGGGGGCTGCCGGCAGCCTCAGGGGAGGGAAGGGGGAGATGCCACCAGCCGGGGCAAAGGCTGAGGCCCCCGCTCTGCGCGACGGAGGGCTGAGGGGTGGGAAACCCTCCGCAAGGCTGCGGCGGGGAGTTCGGCGCAGCCAGCGTTGCTCGCGTTTGGAGAGGAGGAGGCTGAGGGACGACGTTATTGCTCTCTACACCTTCCTGAGGAGGGGCTGTGGAGAGAGAGAGGTGCCGAGCCCTTCTCCCTGGGATCCCGTGATAGGATGCGTGGGAATGGTTCAAAGCTGCCTCAGGGGAGGTTCAAACTGCACATTAGGAAGCATTTCTTTAACGAGACGGTGGTCAAACACTGGAACGGGCTTCCTGGAGAGGCGGTCGATGCCCCAAGCCCGCCAGCGTTTGAGAGGCGTTTGGACACCGCGTTTGACCGCGGGCTTTAACTTTTGGTCGGCCCTGAACTGATCAGGCCGTTGGACTAGATGGTTGCTGTACGTCTCTTCCAACTGAAAATTTCTCTTCTGTTCTCTCTGCCTGCTGAGCTTTCCTCTGTGCCGCTCTGAATCCCGCAGAAGCTGACCCTGCTTTAGGGTTTTTTGGTTTCGTTTCCTGCAGACAGGCTGAAGAGGAAGGCATGGCAGCGCCACACCAGCTGCCTGCCTTCCAATTTTTTTTTTATTTTTGTTTTTTTTGTGCATCTGCATGACTTTGAGGTGACCTGTTCTCGTTGGCAGCTCCCGGAGGGGTGTGCGGCCAGGTCCCGCTGCTGCTCTGCAGCCCGGGCTGTGGGTGCAGTGCTGTGCCAGGGAGTACGTCCATCCCCCAGCAAGAAGAAATAAAAAAAATACGAAGCTCCAATATCCTCCACTTACAAATGGTGCCTACGGTCCATTTAGTTTCATATACACAAAGTAATATTGTTCATAGGCAAAATCCCGGGAGCCTTCCAGAATACAGAGAGGATCGGTGTTGCTTAGTTACCAGCGGTACGCTGGCACGCTGAGATAAATCAAATCAATACAGCTCCAAATATTAAAGCCTTTAAAATAAAATCAAAGCCGTGTCCATAATCCCCAATGCTTCTTCCTCTTCACCGTCAAACAAACACGGCGTCGCGCCGGAGCCGTGCAGGAGGCAGCAAAGGCTCAGGCTGCTGCTTCTCCTTTCCCTTCTCTCTTTCTTTTCCCTTTCCCTCGATTAAAAGCCGAGAATAGGCTGTGCCATCCCAAAGGAGAGAGTGGGGTGGAGTGGAGGGGGTGGGCAACCAGAGCTTTGTGATAGACACGGGGCTGAGAGTGGCTTCTGGCGTCTCCACAGCGGCGTATCGTGATGATTTAGCGCTCCGAGCTGTGACGCTGTTGTGAAGCCCTTCGAGCGCTGTTGTTTCTGCACAAGCAAGTGTTCAGCTCTGGACAGACCTGTAGCAGCAGCTCTTGTTCTCTAGGGCCTTGTGAGGTTTACCCTGGGCAAGATGCTCTGGGCTAGACCGGAGAGAAAGGACCACCGAGCCCTGAGCAGGCTCACGGCGTGTCCTGACAGTCAGTGCTACCTCTGCTGAGAAATGGGGGGGGAAATACCTATAAAAAACACCAGAGCAGCCGGTTCCCGCAGAGAAGCGCCTCAGCTGCCAGGATCACGGGTGCCTGACCGCCCCGGGCTGGACGTGGGAGTGCTGCGGGTGGCAGACGCTGCCGGTTGTCCGCGCGGGTGGGATGGTATCAGGCGTGGAGGGGAGCTTATGGGAGTTGGCAACTTCGGGTGTTTAAGCCCTGCTCTTATGTCGGAAAGTGAGGAAATCATGCGCCAAAGATCGAAGGAGAACCAGCAAAGCACAGGAAAGAAATAACCCTGTTGGGCTCATTCGTTAGAGTGAAGAAAATTGGTAGGAAATGGTGATTGACCAAACTTGTTTATACAAGTTAATTTGCTGAGGCTGATTTTTCTCACGGACTCAGAAGGGCATGGGAAGGTCTTGCTCCGGAGTTGAAAGCTGGCCATGTCTTGTGCCCTTGGGAGCGAGGTGGGCTGTCAGGACCAGGTCTCTGGGCTCAGAAATCCCGGAGAAGTGAAGCTCAGGTTCTGAAAAACAAATTTAAAGCAAGCCGGAGACCTTGGCGCACGGGCACAGCGCTGAGATAAGTCACTTACTGGCGCCTGGGAGTGGGTTAAGCTGTCTATATAGACACAGCCGCCCAGAATTTGTGTGACAGTAATACCCAGAGAAATCTGCCAGGATTAGATCACTTATATTAGATTTGGTAGATACGCACATAGAGCCTCCTCTCCCAAAAGATCGTAATGTAAGTAGACGAGTCAAAGTAGTGGTGAGAAAAAAGGCTGTAACCTTACTCCAGCTTGTAGAAGGCAAACTAAAGCACAGCGAGGTTTAGTCGCTTGCCCGCAGGGACCAGCAAAATGTGTAGCCGAGCTGGGAACCGAACCCAGATTTTCTGAATTCCAGCCTCAGAGAGTGCTGAAAGTGCCAGGACCACTTGGGGATGCCAAGCTGATGGCTTGCTGGCACCGATTCTGTGGTCCCAGCCGTTGCTGGGCTGCGACAGCTCAGGACAAAGCACCAGCCCTCGCAGGCGCTGCAGCGTGTCAATACTGCGCGTGGCGGCTCACGGGACGTGGCGGGGCTGGTGCTGTTCTCCAGCAGCTTCACGGCACCAGCAAGGACACATCGGTGCTCCTTACGGTCCCGCCGCCTCCACAGGCTCCCTGCCTGCAGCAGCTCGTGGAGGAGATGCTCATGAGGGCTTGTGGTAACGCGATGGGGCAAATATCCCTGATGGGGAGAGGGAGGCATGTCTCGAGGATGCTTTGGAGGTGTCTGCTGCGGTTCGTGCTCCGAGTTGCCCTCCGTGGGAGCCAATCTCAGCCCCCGACTGGGAGCAGAGAGCTGGAGAGTTGGAGTTCCCCAGGCTGAGCTTGCCATCGTGGGTGACCCTTCACCCACTGTGTCTCGGTGGCCTGGCTGTGACGGGTGATGGCACGGCCTCGCGGGGTGCTCCGGGTGAGCAGCGCGCCTGACGAGTCGCTGGAAGTCGAGCCGTAGTGGACTTTTCAGGCTCACGGGGAAAAGCTCACGCTTCCATCGCTCCTCCCTTCCTCCCAGGGCTCCAGGAGGTCGCAGGCAACCAGGAGAGTCTTAGCAGGAGGGGAAGAGCGGTGAGGGAGGGTTCTTTTTCCTGCTGAGCCTTGGTGTCTCCCTGCACCTTACCGGCACGAGACAGCCCAGCCGTACCCGCGGCCGTGAGGTATCTCAGTATACGTGAAGGGGATGCCGGCGCTTTTCTCTACCGTCCCAGGGGATTTTTGTTACAGGGCCGCTCAGAGGAGAGGGAGGGATGGGGCTCTCGGGAAACGTCGGTTTGGTGGGTGCTCCCCTTCTGTCCTTTGTTTGTCTCCCCTCTGTGAAACACGATATTCAGAATTGCCAAATTCTTGTGGTTTCTGTCAGCCCGACGGCTGCTTGGAGAGCGTGGAATTTTTTTTTTTTTTTTCAAGAGGTTCGCAAAAACAATCTCGCCTTTGTTTTCCTTTCTACTAAAAAGTACTAGAAAGTTGGAAAATTGGCAGTCTCTGGCTATAATCCACGCCAGCCAACTTTCTGTGGATAAACTTTGCCCTTCCACCTTTCCCCCGTGTCGAACGGAGCAGCACACGCCTTTGAGAAGAAATCAGATCATTTTAATACATAGCTTGCGCGGTACTAAAAGGAAAGGAGAAGCCATAAGATGCGCAGGCGTGCACAGCCGGCCACGTTGTGATCCTCGTTCCAAGAGAAGGCTATCGTGTACATTGTAATTGATTTGGTGGGGTTATTGTGGAATCTCAAGAGGCCTTTCATTTTTCCTTTTTTACCTGCTCCGTGAAAAGCCGCTCTGGCGGAGGCCTCTTTGGAGAGGATTGCCAGGCAGAAGAATTCAGGTGATGGTTGTCCAAACCGAGGTGAGAAAACACGTTCGCACCGAGAGGCAGCCAACTTAAATCAGCAGGCAGCGGCGTGGGGTGTGAGTAGAGAAATGATTGCAGGCTGATAAAGACAGATGTAAGACATAAACAGCTGAAATTTGACTTAAATATTTATAAGAACCCAGGGCTCTCTTAGAAATGTTGTTTTTGGGAAGGACATAGGGTGATTTATAGCTGCCGTGTGCACTGCTTGCCCTGCTTTCACCACTCTGTGGTCTGAGCTAACCTGATGGTCCCACAGGCGAGGTGCCACTTGAAGGTCACATAAGCCTTGCACGGCGGCGCGATGCTGTCCTGGAGCCGGCTGCCGGGTGAGCATCACCAAGGGAAAATCCTGCTTGACCAATCTGATAGCCTTCTATGATGGCATGACTGGCTGGGTGGACGAGGGGAGAGCAGTGGATGTTGTCTACCTCGACTTCAGCAAGGCTTTTGACACTGTCTCCCACAACATCCTCATAGGAAAGCTCAGGAAGAGTGGCTTAGATGAGCGCACAGTGAGGTGGGTCAAAAACTGGCTGAATGGCAGAGCGCAGAGGGTAGTGATCGGTGGTGCGGAGTCTGGTTGGAGGCCTGTGACCAGCGGTGTTCCCCAGGGGTCAGTGCTGGGTCCAGTC
>VZSC01018200.1:0-11363 GCA_013398225.1 Steatornis caripensis | reverse complement strand
CCATTCTATGATTCTATGATTCTATGATCTCCGAGCCGCTCGGCTCGTCCAGCAAGGGGTGGTCCTTCTGCTGCGCGTCCAGCGTCACGGGGCTGCGCCCGCGTTGGGCCGAGGAGGGGCTTGCGCTGTGGTTCACCAGGAGTCGTGGTCGGGTTTGCTGACAGCACGCTCAGCGTCATACTGCTGCAACAGCACGTTAGGGTGTGGGAAGCTCACGTGGCCGTTGGTAGAGGTTGGGAAGGTGCCTCCACCCCACCCAAACCACCCTCCTCGTGTGTGCCCTGCTAAAACCTAGGGTGGTCGTGGCATGAGCGTTACAATTCAGCTTACGACTTCTTCCAGCCAGATCACTGAAACCTAAGGAGGGTCTTCATCCCAGTCGCTGCAAACAGGGCAGGATGCCGAGCACGCGGGCACAGGGTGCTGGTGGCACCCAGGACCACGCAGTGCGGTGGGAACGGGCGGCTTTGGCAGAAAGGAGCAAGGAGGGGCACCGGGTTAGTGGGGGAGACACGGGGGGTAAAGAAGCTGGAGGGGGGACAGGATTGGGCTCTCGAAGCTGGGCACGGGGAGTGGAGGGACAGACGCCAGGTGGGGACGCGGAACTGGTGGGGACGGGGACTTGCTCGTTTGCCTCGCGTGGCGTTTGCAGTGGCAAACACTGCTCCACTGAAGGCGAAACCTGGGAAACCCCATTGACAGTAGCTCAGGGCACAAGAGTTTGTCCCCACACACGCGTAGGTGGCCACGAAGTCCCCGGCGCCGTCGGCTGGGTAGGGCTGTATCCCTGGGCGCGTGTCAGGATGTGACCTCCAAAGACAAAAGCTCCTGCTTGCTAAACAGAGGAGAAAGTGCTGCTGCTATTAATTATTAATGAAATCTCACACACAGCATTACAGACACGGGCAATTCTTTTTGGCAAGTGTAATGAAAAAATTAATTGAATAATCATGCCGTGTAAATAGATTTAGATAAGCTTCTCTTTTTTTTCTTTTTCTACTCTCCCCCACCCCCCACCCCTTCTCTCTCCCTCCCCACACCTTCCACCCTCCGCTAGAGAAACCACTGTGATTTATTGCTCGGAATATTGTTATAATTCAGAGCATCCCGTGGCGAGCGGTGGCCGCGCTGGCTGGGGCCGCCAGGTCCCTTGGTTTCAGACAGTCTTATTTAGGGGATGCATAGTGGTACGAGACAAAAGTAAAGGCTGTTAAAGTTGACTGCTGTTAGGAGCACTTGAAAAGAAAGGGAAACACTTGCGTTACGGGGTGTTGGTATGTTAACGGCGTCAGGGGCCTGATCCAAGGCCTGTTAATGTCTGTGAGCCCCTTCGCCTTTAGGGGGTGTTGCCTGGTGGGTGTCCCCTGCAGCGTGGGAGCCCACGGGAGACCCCGGGCCAGGCGCCGGCTGCCTTAGGGGCCGCGTGGCTGCGGAACGACCCCCTGCCCTGCTGCGGTGATTCAGCGTTCGCCAGACGCACTTCTGGCAGTTACCGTTGTCTGATGTTGCTCAGGTGCCTGTCAACGTCGTGCCTTGAATGCTGATTTTGGAGTGGGGGAGAAGTGTGCCAAGCCTTCCAGATTTTCGTTTCTCCCTTCCCTTTGGGGAGTTCTTAATTTTTTCCAAGGAACGAGCTTGTGCGCGACCCTCGGGCAGGGCTGGACGTGCCCATAAGTACCTTGGGGGCTGCACTGCCGAGAGCTACGGCGAGGGATGCGGGGCAGCCGGGCTCCGTGCCGCCCGTCCCAGCAAGGATCCAAACCCCAAACGAAGAGGGCAGGACCACACGCTGAGTTCCTCCGGAGCGCAGGAGCCCGGGGCTGTGCTGTCTCCGGTGAAACCCGTGAAGAAATCTCCTTTTTGTGCCGTGCTCCGGTTCCCACCTCCCGGCCCTCTGCAAGGCTGGGTGCTAGCGACAGCACTCTGGCTTTTTCTCTCTTCTGCGTTTCAGTGAAAAATGTCTTCCATTATATTTAATCTTGGAGTATCATCTTTGGGGTCTCCAGCTCTCACTCCCCAACACGGAGTCTTTATAAAGGTAGAAACCTTTTTTGCCTGTACCCGTGGCGCTTCGATTCGCAGCGCTCCGCAGAGCGGCATAGCGTTAAGAACGAACCGGGAGATCTCTTTGCGTAGGAATTTCTTATGGCTTTTAAAATTAACACTCAAAAATACACGCCGAAATAACCAAACCTCCTTCCGTCCCGCCTCTGTAGGGTCCCGAGTGCTCCCAGATGCCCAGCAGCATCGCTGTAGAACCGCAAGGAAGGGAAGGGATTCAGGAGCAGCCTGCGCTGAGCCTGTTCAGCACCTTCGTGGGTTCAGCAGGGCACGTCTACTTTCTGTATTTTGGGGCTTAAAATGGCCAAATTCCTCAAGCTGTGCTCTGCGCTGTGTTTAAGCTAACACAGACCAATTTTAACTCTAGCTGCGCGTACTTTCCAGGAGTCGTATCACGATACGTATTCCCTCGAGTCGCATCGCAGTCTGACCCTGTGTCTTTCTCGGCTCCTCGTCTCTCCTGACAGCGAGTTTCCAGCTTGTTGTTCCCTGCGGTTACAATTAACTTCATACAGTGTCTAATCATTAAATCAACCTACATTGAGCCAGGTAGCTGCCTTAGAGACGCCGCTCTTGCCCTTTTTCCGCACTTGCTCAGCTGATGTATTGCTCCTTCCGAAAAAAAAAAATAAAAACAGAAAAAGAGGAAAGAGGGAGAAATAAAATTTAGCTGTTGAAATGAAGCAAATGCCTCGCTGCCATGCCTGGAGTTTCCAAGTGTCTTTGGAGTCTTAAAAGGCATCTGTGTGTGTGTGTGACTGTCCCCTGAAATGGCAGAAGAGCTCAGCTCATCACTACCTTGGGGTCGAACTGAGCTAAATTTTGCAGACCGTGGACGCGAGGCAGCTCTCTCAAGAGTCCGAAATCAGAAACGGGAGCCGGTTCTTTCTCAGGCTTGGTTTACAGGTCTGACAAAATACCTGCAACTCTTCCCTGGGTATTTATTTCAGTTGCCAGATATGCGTAGAATTCTAACGTTCATAACGTGAGTCAAGCCAAAATAATTAAGATTTAGCACAAATGAGACGCAAACACACACGTGCTCCCATGCCCACCCCTAAAGCGGTCTGCCGAGTTGTGGGGAAGTTGCTTGGAGAGTTAGAGCAGCCCCAGGGCTCAACCAGAGTCAGTGAGCTGTTGCCACGTCCCTCACAAACGCCGTCTTTCGGAGGTTTATAACCTGGGTCTTTTAGCTTGCAGTGGGCCGAAGCTCAGCGTGTCATTCCCCGGTGCTGTGCGATTCAGTCTAAAATCAGCAAAATTTGGTTGCTGGAGGGTTTTTTCCCTGCCCTCTTTGAATATCCCTGGTGTTCAGTCCTCACCTAGGGAATCCCCGGCCCATTACCTGCTGGAATTTGGCTCAAATGCCTGTGGAAGGGGGTAAAAAGTCCTTGGCCCACAACAAAACCGCTTTATCTGCTGGGGCTGGTGCTCAGCAATGTGCAGGTGTGATCTCCTTCCCATAAGTGCTGGTGTTTTGTTCCAATTCTACCAGTAACTCCAGATGAAGACCAGCAGAAATGCACCGGCATAAGACAGGGCCAAATGCAAGAGGGCAGTCTGCTCCTAACGGATACTGCTGGGTTTTTCCGCTGGGGTTTTATGGCCCTCTCTTATAAATCAGACCTTTCATGAGTTTTAAGGTTTGCTTCCATGTGGTTACCCTCTGCTAAAGCATCCATTATCAAGTTTCCGGGCTCTATTTAAACTTTTAATTAAAAAAAAAAAAGTAATCTATAAACAATGCAGCATTGTTCTTGTCTTTTTTTTTTTCTTTCTTTCCTTTTTTCCCCTCCCCTCATCCCTACAAAAGAGCCAGCTGAGCCTAATACCTGTCTCCTGTACGGCCTGGCAGCAGTTCAGGACTGCCCGTGGTTTTTATGGAGCTCGGCCACCTCCAGCGTCAGCGGACCCAAGTGCCCCTGGATGTGCAGCGGAGGCGAGGGAGGGCTGAGCTGGGCACGCGTGCGTCCTGACGGCAGGAGGTGGATGCCTTCGAGACCCGAGTCCTGCGTGTCGTGGGAAAGGAGCGTTGTTACATGGGGAAAGGGAAAGCTTTGAAGGTTGTGTGCTGGGCAAAGCCTTTTTCTCATGGCAGGAGCGGAACGACCCTCTCCGTTCCGGCGGCATTCCTGCCTGCCTCTTCTTTCTGAATGGTCCTTACGGACAATACCCAAAATCCAGGCAATCTTTTCAAAAGCGCTCAGCTCCCACCTGTGCTGCTGAAGAGAGCTTTTTTGTTTGGAAAGAGGCTATCGCTGCCGTCATCGTCTGGACATTGCCGGGGCGGGGGCGGCTTCGGGGTTGTTCTAACATCCAGGTTTCAAATGGTCAGGCTCCTGTGAAATGAGCTCATGGTCTGGCTGAAAACAAGCCAGGGGGGGATTCTATCAATCAATCAAGCAAGCAACTCCGTTTTAGGCAGCTGGGCTAGGTGCGTTTTGCTTTCTCTCAGTATTGCCAGTCCTCAAGCTCGGGGTCTGTAGCACACATCGTGTCTCTAAATGCTTGTTGTTAAACAGTTTACTTGAGTCTCTGTGTTTCTATTTTCTCTGCCATAAAATAAGTATGTTAGCCCACCTTGCAGGGTTGTACTGTGCAAGGCGATTGATTAAAATCTTCACGTAAAAAGCTCTAGACTTGCACAAAGGGTTTTCGCAAAGGCAGTAGGAACCAGCTCCTTACCTGGCCAAAGGCTGTTTTACTTTGTGGATTAGTCACGTACTTAAAGAAAAACAACAAAAAAATGCCGAGCCTGAGGTGAGCATGAGAAACTACCGGGCATGAGCAGGGGAAAGCGCTGCAGCAGGCGCTGCTCCCCTCCTCAGTCCTTCCCAGGGCACCGAAGCCCCGTGCCGTGCCGTGGGCCTGCAAGGTGAGGCAAAGGACGCTGCGTTTGAAGTGCCACGTCATTTTTCCGAGGTTGTTTGTTTATCAGACATCTGCCTCCGCTGTAATGAATGTCACCCTCTGCCAGCGCTGCTGCGGAGGAAGGGGCTCGGTCGCGTGCTGGGCAAGCAGTAAGTCAGAAGCCTGGGCAGACAGGGGTCAATAACCAAACGAGGGGGTGGCTCTTCGCCGCCGCGGTGGGCTCTGTGGGAGATGCTGAGCTCCGCAGGCAAGGTGGTCCCCTGTACGTGTTGCTGTCGTCGTCTTCTCACGGGAGTCTCCCAAAGACGAATGACAGTTCAGAATGGGAGATGAAGTGCAGACACTGCTCCAAGGGAAAAGCTAAAAAAGTCCATCTCAGATNGCTGCCGTCATCGTCTGGACATTGCCGGGGCGGGGGCGGCTTCGGGGTTGTTCTAACATCCAGGTTTCAAATGGTCAGGCTCCTGTGAAATGAGCTCATGGTCTGGCTGAAAACAAGCCAGGGGGGGATTCTATCAATCAATCAAGCAAGCAACTCCGTTTTAGGCAGCTGGGCTAGGTGCGTTTTGCTTTCTCTCAGTATTGCCAGTCCTCAAGCTCGGGGTCTGTAGCACACATCGTGTCTCTAAATGCTTGTTGTTAAACAGTTTACTTGAGTCTCTGTGTTTCTATTTTCTCTGCCATAAAATAAGTATGTTAGCCCACCTTGCAGGGTTGTACTGTGCAAGGCGATTGATTAAAATCTTCACGTAAAAAGCTCTAGACTTGCACAAAGGGTTTTCGCAAAGGCAGTAGGAACCAGCTCCTTACCTGGCCAAAGGCTGTTTTACTTTGTGGATTAGTCACGTACTTAAAGAAAAACAACAAAAAAATGCCGAGCCTGAGGTGAGCATGAGAAACTACCGGGCATGAGCAGGGGAAAGCGCTGCAGCAGGCGCTGCTCCCCTCCTCAGTCCTTCCCAGGGCACCGAAGCCCCGTGCCGTGCCGTGGGCCTGCAAGGTGAGGCAAAGGACGCTGCGTTTGAAGTGCCACGTCATTTTTCCGAGGTTGTTTGTTTATCAGACATCTGCCTCCGCTGTAATGAATGTCACCCTCTGCCAGCGCTGCTGCGGAGGAAGGGGCTCGGTCGCGTGCTGGGCAAGCAGTAAGTCAGAAGCCTGGGCAGACAGGGGTCAATAACCAAACGAGGGGGTGGCTCTTCGCCGCCGCGGTGGGCTCTGTGGGAGATGCTGAGCTCCGCAGGCAAGGTGGTCCCCTGTACGTGTTGCTGTCATCGTCTTCTCACGGGAGTCTCCCAAAGACGAATGACAGTTCAGAATGGGAGATGAAGTGCAGACACTGCTCCAAGGGAAAAGCTAAAAAAGTCCATCTCAGATACGGCTGCGAAGGACCTTGGGTCACCTTGCACTGATTCTGCTGTAGCTCCAGTCATTTCCAGCAAGCCTCCAGCTCTGCAGCCGCCTCGCTTCGTGTAAAAGAAACCAGGACGGCCTTGAGCGTGCAGATATGAAATGTTGGCACCANTGTCTCTAAATGCTTGTTGTTAAACAGTTTACTTGAGTCTCTGTGTTTCTATTTTCTCTGCCATAAAATAAGTATGTTAGCCCACCTTGCAGGGTTGTACTGTGCAAGGCGATTGATTAAAATCTTCACGTAAAAAGCTCTAGACTTGCACAAAGGGTTTTCGCAAAGGCAGTAGGAACCAGCTCCTTACCTGGCCAAAGGCTGTTTTACTTTGTGGATTAGTCACGTACTTAAAGAAAAACAACAAAAAAATGCCGAGCCTGAGGTGAGCATGAGAAACTACCGGGCATGAGCAGGGGAAAGCGCTGCAGCAGGCGCTGCTCCCCTCCTCAGTCCTTCCCAGGGCACCGAAGCCCCGTGCCGTGCCGTGGGCCTGCAAGGTGAGGCAAAGGACGCTGCGTTTGAAGTGCCACGTCATTTTTCCGAGGTTGTTTGTTTATCAGACATCTGCCTCCGCTGTAATGAATGTCACCCTCTGCCAGCGCTGCTGCGGAGGAAGGGGCTCGGTCGCGTGCTGGGCAAGCAGTAAGTCAGAAGCCTGGGCAGACAGGGGTCAATAACCAAACGAGGGGGTGGCTCTTCGCCGCCGCGGTGGGCTCTGTGGGAGATGCTGAGCTCCGCAGGCAAGGTGGTCCCCTGTACGTGTTGCTGTCGTCGTCTTCTCACGGGAGTCTCCCAAAGACGAATGACAGTTCAGAATGGGAGATGAAGTGCAGACACTGCTCCAAGGGAAAAGCTAAAAAAGTCCATCTCAGATACGGCTGCGAAGGACCTTGGGTCACCTTGCACTGATTCTGCTGTAGCTCCAGTCATTTCCAGCAAGCCTCCAGCTCTGCAGCCGCCTCGCTTCGTGTAAAAGAAACCAGGACGGCCTTGAGCATGCAGATATGAAATGTTGGCACCAGAGGCGTGGGAAACTCGAGCGACTGTTGCCGTTGACCTTGGCCAAATAATGGTGCTGTGTCACGGCGAGGTGGCAGGAGGTGCTGCACGGCCCGTGGCGCTGCAGCCTGCTCCCAAGGAGCCTTACGAGGTCTGGGGGAAACTTCGGTGAGTTTTGTGCCACAGGAGTGCAACTTGAGAGCCAAAAGTGGCTGCGGTGGTGCTGGCAGCGAGCAAAGTTCAGGTCACCTTTGTGGACTGAGGCACGGGTACGGGAGGAGTAAAAACATCACAGCTCTGATGGCGTGATGCACCTCCGGTGGCTTTTTGGGTTGTAGCTTTTAGCTGCTCCGTGCTGAATTTGGCAGAACTTTCCCCATCCATCTCTGCAGGGTCAGTCAGGCAGTTTGGCAACTTTTTTTCTGTTGTCCTTCGGAGCTGTCCGTTTTGTCTGGGGGCTTCCCTGGGTCTGTAATTCCTTGCAGGACAGTGGGACGGTTGGTATCTTCTCAGCACGCGGGGGTCTTGCAGGTGTCCGTGTGCAGCACTGCCAGACGCAGCGGGAGGGCAAGATGCAGGCGTGTGGCTCAGAGGTATCTGCTCACAGAAGGGACACAGTATTTCATCTCCATCGATTCCTAGTGGGCCATCTCCTTGACACTGATGGCAGAAGTTTAGCTTCACATTAATCCAAACTTCGGATCAATGGGCTAAGATCAATGTGTCCAGGATAAACCATCCTGGAACAACTACAGGCTGGTTCACCATGGAACGAGATGAGCTTGTTTCAGCTGCCGGAGGTGCGAGAGTATGGGAAGCGCTGTGGGTTTGGGGATGGGCATGGTGGGATCCGGCTAGACGAGTCGGACCGAAGGGCTGTCACGGTTGGGGCCGGCTCCTTTGGCGTGGGGCCTCGTGCCGATGCCCTGCAGCTGGGCATCAGGCACCCAAGGGCGTACCTACAGCGCGAATGTCCTTCCTGGAGGTATTTCTATGGATGTGGGAGAAGGACTGATCCAGCTTAGTATGGGGGATTAGAGCTATTAATGTAGGTTGCCATGGTGAGTAATTAAAATCTTCCCACACGTCCCGCTCCTGCACCGCAGCAGGTGCCCTGTACAGCAGATGTTTTGCACACTGCATGCACGGGAGCAGCTTTTGTGCACGGGAGAAACCCACGACGTGGTTTCACCCCTAGCTGTCTTCATCAATGAAAACGGTCACTGGCTTGAGCTTAAGGGATGTTTTTAAAGCTCTTTTGCACAACACGGAAGAGCTGCAGGGTGCGGGTTGTAATCTGCGGGCGCTTGCCGTCTTTGAGAATGCCATATATTGCTCATAACTGTTGTAAAATGCATCAGATAGATAGGTAATTGCAGCAAAGGAAAAAAAAAGAAGGCTGCGTGCCTTGTCCGGTACCGAGCAGAGGTGAGGCAGCGGCACGTCCTGCAGGTGCGGCCTCTGTTACCTGCAGGAGAGGTTTAGCAGGTGACCGCTCCCAGGTCCTGCAGCCTTTCCAGGTCTCGGCACCAAAGGCTGCGGGCCTCCCCTGTAACCGTGGAGCATAAATGGCATTAAGATTTCATTCCTCTGCTTCAGGATGTCTGTGGGAAGGAAGGCGTGTGATCTGGGGCACGGAGGTCAGAGCTCTGCGTGCTGGAGCAAAGACCTGCTCTTGGGTCCGTCACCTGCGAGGGTCCAGCTGGCAGCGACTGTAACTGGTGCTGGGTATGCTGGCCGACGGCCATCTGAAGGATGATCGGTTCGTCCCCAAATAGCAAATACAAGATCTGTCGTGTCGTAGTTCTGGCTTTACAGTGACTTGCCAGACTGCTCCTTGCTGGGCTACTCCGTTTCAATCCTGGAAAAAAAACCCCAGTGTCTGCCTTTGCTTTTACAGTTTGCTTTTTTCCTCCGTGGCTTTCTTTGCAGCACCTCTATTTCAATCGTTTAAGCGGGTTAGGAGGAAATGTGGGCAGTGGCTCCTGTGTTTCTCAAGGGAAATCTTGGACCTGAAGCTTGCGCAGCCTGCGTGCCTCTCCGAGAGCAGGGTTGTGAGCGCAGATTTGGTCGGCAAGCTGGAGATCCAGCGGTTGAGCCCTACACCTCCGGCGGGCCGGTTCCTGGGGCGGCAGCCAGCGCTCTGAGATTTGAGAGAGGCGGGAGCTAGCGGGACGGACCGGAGCAAACCCACTGTCCGCTCCCCACCCTACCGCACCGCGCCCTCGCGCTCTGGATCAGGCGACTCGTTGCAAGGTATCGATTGTCAAAGGAAGAAAAAGCAAAGCACGAGTAAAGCGCGATAATCATGTGAGAGGAGAGAAACTGGAGAAGTACACCGCAGGTTCACTTAACTCCTACTCGGTCGATAAGCTGCTTATTGAAACGCATTATTCTTCTGTTCCTGATTCCCAGAAGTGTCTGAGCTGCCTGGAAGACCATAACAAAACCGGCTGCCTCCTATGTCTGCCATTGATTTTAATGGAGGAAGACAGAGCGCCGTGTAATAAAGTGTAAAAAGACGACTCCCTCAAAATGAGTGGCACAGTGGTGTAACAAAGATGGTGATGGCCGCGGAGTTGTTTCGTAGCCTTGCCTTTGCACAACGAGCGGCTGGCTGGCTTCTTGGCGCCGCTGTCCTTTTTCATGGCTGCGGTGCTCATTGAGGGCTATAGCCAAAGCAGCCACGCCGGCAGCTGGGCTGATCTCCCTACAGGGAGAAAAATAAGATCGTTTAAGTTTTGTTTCATTACTCTGATATTCTGCTACTTGGACTATTGGCAATTTAAGCGCAAGTATTTCCTTTTTCACTCTGTTATTTAAAATAAGAGCTCCTGGTAAAACCTTGTGAAATACAGATTTCTTTTGGATTTACTGACTAAACAGAACATTACGGTTTGGGGGAACCTCCCCCTCCCCGGATAAATGAAAACAAAAGTAGTTACAGAGTTACCAAAAATGTCTCATTCAATGACAAATGAAGTGTTTTGGTTTGGGGAATGGAAGGGAACGGCAGTGAGAACAGCTACGCTTTTAAGTTAAATTTAGGTAAATGTGAAAGAAGAACAACTGAAAACATTGTGCCTAGAAAACATTTGAACTGAATAATGAGTTGAAGAGTAATGCTCATGTTGACGTTGGCACACATTTTTAGATTTGAGCATTACCCAACTTGGATTTTTTTTTTTTTTTTTTGGCAAATAGGTGCTTTACCCGAGAGAATTTGCATGGCCTTAGTAAAAATATAACAAATACTAAAATCTGCTTTTTTTTTAAATATCACTTTTAAAAAGTAAGGTCTCAAGTATATACGGAGACCAGATGGATTCTGTTTTCAGCGATAGTTGAGGGTCTTTTTTTTTTGACACATTATTTCAAAATGAGCTTGAATAGAAAGAAAAATGCCTAATGCAGCCTAAAGGAATACAGCAGCAGGAAAAAAAAAAAAGAAAGTATTATTTTAACTCAGTGCTTCCCCTAGCCCAGCCACGGATGTTGCTATTTGCCAGAGGGCTGTAAGATTGACCGTAAACCCAAGAAAATACAATCAGGGCACTCCAACGCGCAGGAGCCTTGCGTTGTGTGGGAGTGGACGTGGTGCCAAAAGCCGTCTTGCACCGCTCCGGTGGTGCTGCGCTGGCGGGTTGGAACTCCCCAGTTACAGGAGCGCGTTGGCCATCGGAGCTGCATCTGCCTTTAGGAAGTCCAGGAGGAGGTTTTTATAACGTCTCCTTGTCAGACCAGGTTCGTATTTGCTATGGCCCCGACCCCGAGCGCAGTGGGGTCAGGGGAAAGCGGCCGTCCTCGAGCAGGCGCGGGTGATGCTGGGTTCGGCGTTTCGCCTGTGCTGGCTCTGCCAGTGCTTTGCCACATCAGCTGTGCCTGGGCGCTGGGGGAAGCGCTGCAGCCTCCGTGCCTGCCGCAGCTCCCTCATCCATCGCTACCACCATCCGTGTGTCCAGGCTCCTTATGGCCACGCCGATCACGCCCCGGAGGGCAGGTCCTCCTGCCAAAAGGCAGCCCC
>VZSC01018199.1:70060-92656 GCA_013398225.1 Steatornis caripensis | reverse complement strand
CCTCTCAGTCTTCTCTTCTCCAAGCTAAACAGACCGAGGCCTCTCAGCCTTTCCTCAAAAGAGAGACGCTCCAGTCCCCTTNCCTCTTGACACAGCCCTTTAGATACTTAGAAGCATTGATGAGATCCCCTCTCAGTCTTCTCTTCTCCAAGCTAAACAGACCGAGGCCTCTCAGCCTTTCCTCAAAAGAGAGACGCTCCAGTCCCCTTATCATCTTCGTAGCCGTCTGCTGGACTCTCTCCAGTAGTTCCCTGTCTCTCTTGAACTGGGGAGCCCAGAACTGGACACAGTACTCCAGATGTGGCCTCCTCAGGGCAGAGTAGAGGGGGAGGATCACCTCCCTTGACCTGCTAGCCACACTCTTCTTAATGGTACAACTTGCCCAGTTTGATGCATAACAGCAAACTACAGTGTAACATAGTTAGGTCCCCAAGAGTGCTTTGTTACAGCACTCTGAGGTGTGAAAGTACTGCAATTAGGGGCCTAGAGTCTCTCCACTGTTTGTGACTATCCTCCAAACTTATGAATATTATTGTTAAAATGTTATTATATCAATAATTAAAACCCTTAGGAGCTTGTTTTATGTGTTATATAAGTAAGTTCCAAACATTGATGGCCAAGTTTAACACTCAAGGCAAGATGGTCTATATGTTCCTTTATGTCCATTTTCAAATATAGAAATATACAAAAATTAAGAGATTGGCCAGAACTATCATGCTAACAATTCAGGGACCAAGACAAAAAAGCTCAGTTTGAAGTTGTTTTCTTATTATCAGCTGCAGGGACCACCACGTGGTTCCACTACAAAAACTACTAAATAGTAGATTATACCCTCTTCTACACAGTGAACCAAAAGAAATTTTTTACCAACATTCTGGAAAAGAAAAACAGTATCAACAAGGTTATAGAACAAAGCAGCAGAAGAAATATAATATCCTTTTTCAACTAATGAATTAAAAGTCCTATTTTGAAAATCTTGAGTAGTAGCAGAAAAGGGCTAAATAGCAAGAAACTTTTTTTACTTAGTGAACCACTGTTCTCATTCAAATTCTGAGCCATCAAGCCAGATCATAGCTACAGTTAGCAAGCACACACTCTCCTCATCCTCATACAACTACTGCAGCCCTATGGGGGGGATGTAAATTTTGTTACTGTACGTCAAAAATGATGCTCATTTACATTGCCATACACAATAACCCTGTACATACCAGGAAATTAATGCGCAGAGAATAGATATCATGGTGCACAGCTAGAGAAGAAAGTGCATGACACACCAAACATCAGTCATCCTGAAAAAGGTCTATTTCTAAAGCTCCTCTCTGTAGTGAATAAAGATTAATTTACGAAAACCTTCTGTTTATAGATGGCATGATATTCATTTCTAGACCAGAAAGTAGGACGCACTTCTGGCAGCAATATCCACCCAATATTCATAATTTCATTGTCTGCTGACAGAAAATACTGAAAGAAAGGAAGGAAGAAGAGGATACAATTTTAGGATATGTTTAAAGGTTTCAAGTTTGGCCGAAAGCTGCATGGATGAGGTTAAGGAAAAAATAACAGAAGGACAATTGACAGCTTATTATGCTACTGTAAACAGACAACTCTCAAGCATCCAGGCTGAAAATCCAGTTGCTCTGCCACAGCACATGCTATCTATGCCCATATTTTGCATTTCCACTGAGACCAGGCTCAATTTTTTCTTTCCTAAGCTTCATTTTAAAAGCTTAAGTGTGATTCTTATTTCATACATAATTTTCCAAAGAAAAGAAGGAATACTAAGGGAAAGGCTCATGTTTGCATAGTTGATTTGAAGGACTTTTTTTCCAATCTAAGAACTGAAAATCATCTCCAAGCAATTTCAGCATTGCAAAGTCATCTTATATTTCACTATGTTAAAATCTGGTATATAATCGGACACATGGTCGGAGTACAAATGCAGTCAGTTCAAATGAGCTTATCTCAACTCAAAACATTTCATTCAAGTTCACAAGCCGTTTATCTGACCTTAGAATAGGATGCAGAATAGCGATGATCTTCTAACTGGACAATTTTTAGGGGTTACTTCTGAGTACAGTAGTAGTACTGTATTTGAAAAGATACCAGCTTGGACATAGCATGCAAGGACGGTTTACATTTTACACACAGTCCCTCTTACTGCTCTGAGAAGGAACTGTAATTAAGCATACAAATCTGGGAATAATTAGTCCAAGATCTCCCCGACGGAGATGTACTTACGTCAGCAGCTACAAAGACCTTTGTTGCTAGCGTCTCAACTTCCGTGATTTTTATGACCCCAAATGCTTTAAGGATTTTTAACAATTTCTAGCTAACTTCAGATTTACTCCCAAAACTACTCACTCCAGCTGTAAGTCAAAATTCCTCTGTTCCCAGCCAGTACCAAACCTCTCACTGTCTGTCAAAATGTGCATTGGGAGAGAAAATGCTTTGAGATAGAAATGTCATTTATCCATTGTATTCTCATGGGATACAATAGGAAACCAGAGAGCTACCAATGTCATTTTATGATAGTTATCCCAGTTCCACCACTATCTGAAATATTTGTCTATCCACCTAATTAACGCAGCAGGTAAAAGGAGTAAACAAAAACATGGAGAAAAATGCCTATTTGCTCTGGATGTTTTTGCATGTTTGAGCTAATCTAAACAAAAGATAAAAAAGGGCATTTTTCATTCAGTATTCTGACCAGAAGAACTGTTAATTTCATTTTCTTAGAATTTAGGAGTGGAGAAAAATACAGTTATAGAAACAAATTATTTTATGTAGAATTTTTTTTCCTGTATTGAATACAGTGTGAAGCACTGAAACTGTTAGGTTACCTAGACCATATTAATCTACAAGAACGTCAGGGAGTGAGCTCTTGGCTCTAATTTCATTCTGTCAGGCCTCACCAGAGCTGAATCCTTTATCCAGAAGCGGACCAGCAGAATTGCTTAGTTGGACGTATTCTATTTCAACCTCCCACTGAAGCTAGCCTTCTAATACCAAAATTTATCTGTAGCCATTCCACAGAAGAATATTCTGCAGTGCTAAGAACTAACAACTTTTGATACTTTTAAAGAAATTTAAGACCTTTTTCATTAACAAGCAATACAGCCAGAATTTACATCTTTTTGTATAAAATTACATAAGTTAAAGTGGTATTTTACTGTAAAGCCCCACTTGGAAAATTTTTTGTTCATATAATCAAATTGAAATCAAGATATCTGAGACTGACTGAACTAATAATTACAAATACTACAACAGTTGCTATCAAAGCAGAAGAACAGGCTGGAAGGTGGAGTCCTCAGAAACCTGACCAGTTTGCTTAATAATTTTATACTTCTTATTACCAGCTTCGCCAACACACCAGTTCTCCGGGTAGAGATTGGTGTGATGTTAATGGTTTTAGCCCTTTAATGGTAAATTAACATTGGAAAACACTTATGCCAAAAGTGTGCAGAAGCTAACCTGTCATAAATTTGAAAGGTAAATGGCCTTTCACTTACTGAATGGTAAAAAAATACACAAAGACAGTGCTATGCAATAGCTAAGTGACAGAACACACTGTTGATACCTTATCTTGTTTCTAATTTTCAGTTAAAGTTAAGTTTACGAACAGCTTTGATCATTGTCTTTTTCATCACCATTTTCCCTGGAAGCAATACTTTCCTTCGCAAGGTTTATACCCTGTAATTCATGTAAGAATTTTCTTATGCACAAGTGTAAGTTGTTCTATTTCTTATTTGAAACCAGATAGTTCTCTCAGTTCTTACTGAAAGTTTCAGAACATCATGGACAACCTTAGTTTAACATATAGCAGAGTATGCATCCAAACACACTAAAGTTTTTCTTGCTTTTGTCAGTGAAATACATCTCAGTACTCAATGCACCCCATCCTGATAAAATAACAAGATAATTCACAATACATCAAACTCTTCAGCTTCATGTGATGACATAGTCAGTTCAAGAAGGTAGAAAAAAATCTATGAAGATAAACCGGATTTGTGTGCATTCCTTAAAGATATGTCCTTAAACCCAGAAAACATTTCAGGATCAGGTGACCTGTTAACGCAAAGGTAAACTAGGTTTTTATGTAGAACATCTCACAGTAAAGGAAAGGAAATCAGGATCATACAAAAAAAAAGAAAGTGACTAAATTGGGTTAGACTCAAATAAATAAATGCTTATTTCCACTTCTATAAAGCTGATCATTAATATGAAGCAAGTGCTGCCTGAATAATATAAACAATATACACTCTTATTAAATGTTATTCTTCATTATTATATCATATAGTATGTTGTTAACTTCAACACCAGCAACATTTATTTGTGGAGCATGCTAATATGTGTCAATATGAGTGCATGAACTACACTGGCAAACATCTGAAAATAACTAGTGTAAAAACTGCTGCTATGGTTAGTAAAGATTATATACTTATATATGTATATAGAGACGTATATAGAGTATTTTCCTTTTGACGACTACAGACAAAATCTATAACCTCAAAAACCTGTTGAATTCCAGCTCGGAGAACACTCAAAGCATGGGGGAAATTCTCATTCTGGAGTGATGACATTCTTTTGAATTTTTTCTGAGCAAAGGGCAATCAAGTATTGTTGGGGCAGAGAACAAGGGCACACTGTACGGACTGATGTTCTCAATGGAAGGTGGGGTAATAGAGGTTCCAGAAAATGATCCTCGGAAGAGTTCCGTGCTGTATATTAGATAGTCATTTCTGAGAGTAAAACTTGACTTTTAAAATTTTTATTTAAAGCAAGCTGGAGGCATCTAATCTGAAACAAATACCAGAAGGGATAGAGTTGTCCTACTTTACACCTGTGGCTGGTATTTATTAAATATAGTTGACACTTTACAGTAGATAGCTGAACATGAGATAGGTTTTATTTATTCCCCTTTTCTTATTGATAAAAAATTAAAAATCACATCTATGCAAAAAGGTAAACCATGTCTTTCAAGAGCTGAATAACAGTAGCTACTTCGTAATGGATTCTGGCCTAAAAAGTAATATAGATGGCTATTTGCAGACCATCTGATCTCCATGGTGAAATTTTCTATACTTTTCCTACAATCTGCCAAAGCATTTAATCTTCATTTGAATCATAGTTTTTCAAATTTAGGAAAGACAGGAGTTTTACTGAAAGGTAATAACTGACTATTGGGCCACAAATATTCCATACATGACAGTCACCTCCTGCACAATACTTTAGCAATGCCACAATGAATTGTCATATTGAATTCCAGATGAACTCAGCACAAGCAGAAAAACATGCCTCTAATTAGAAGTTAACATAAAGCTTTTACATATATAGGACACTATATGAGATCCTCAGTGTTCAAAGGACTGTTGTTCTTTTCACAAGCCAGGTAGCAAAGCCAGTTCGCACCTCCAATAGAGCACTATAGCAGAGAGTGGAAATTACACTGCCTTACAAGAGACGTAAACAACAAAGACATCCAACCTACAGTAACAGGTTGCAGAATTTTCTCCCAAGAGGAAACAATACGTAAAAAGAAATTTCCTTTTAGCTCCGATAATAAATGTCCCACTGTGTTTCTCTGAAACAGCCAGTGAGAAATGTGTAAAATGTATAAAAATGTTAGTTTAACAGAAACTACAGTCTTCATGATACTAAGACTTTACTAGAATCTCCCAGCTACCTCATCTTGTTATTAGCTAACTTCAGGGTATGACTTACTAATAAACTCACGTTGCTTCTAATAAAACATCACTTTAGAATATGACTAATTAGTTGACTAGTTTGAAATGCATAAGACTTGTTTGTCAAATAATAAAAGCCATAACAAACTTTAGTCTCAATAAGACCTATTTTAAAAATCTGGAATAAGTCATAAACAGCACAGACCAATTGACAATAATTTTCTTTCTGCAAGGAGGTAGTCCACTTCAAAATAATGATTATTTAATTAAAGTGAAAATAAAAAAATACCTGGAAAATACAGTTCTAGCCACTTCAAAGGCAGTCAAAGACATTAAAGGAGAGGCCAGAAGAAGAGATACACGGATAAGTATGGTACAGTCACTGGTATCTGTACTGCAAGCAGTAGACTGCATATAAGGGAAGTATGTATTTCAGTAAAGCAGATGAGAAGCTGCTGAGACAAACTGACAGCTGGTCTGTGCAATTCCTCCATGAATAGAAAGTGTGTAATTTGGCAGGGAATTAGGTACACTCAAGTGCTTATAAATTGAAGTGCTCAGAAAAACATTTTTTTTATTCAATCAGTACTCCCGTAAGACATTTCTCCCTCTTCCCTCCTGCGAGCTCTCAATTCTCTATTCTGTTACATAAGATAAATGAGGCAGTCCAAGCAAAACTTACGTGGTGATTGAAAACAAGAATGGCAAACATACACCTACAAATAGAAAAAAGCTGTGCCAAGCTGTGCCAGACTTTGTTAGAAACATCATGTTCTTTTCAGGATGGGACTTGAAAGAAATGTCCGCTCAGTGAAGAGTTTTGCTTATCTCAAATACCTGTATCATGACCGCTTTGAAAACAGGGAAGGCAGGGCAGGGGCAGAAAGTAGTGCAAGAATGTGGTTTGAAAAGATATTACTTTCAACAAAGAATAGCAAATTTATTCATGCACTACACCTTTTGATTTTTAGGGATATTGTAGTGAGACACTAAGAAACTCTGAAACCAAATTTTTTTTAAAATGGATATATAAATTTAAAATTGGAATTTAAGTTTTTTACTTCAAATGGGCCAGATATTCAGGGGACTAGCCAAGTCAAAATTCAGAAAATTAAGCCTCTTGTCTGGGCACACAGGCTGCAGCACAGTGCACAAATGTAACAGGTGACACAGGCTCAACTACTCAACAATCAAAGTATTAAATAGTTGCTCAGTATCAGTCATTCGGTGCACAAATATTTTCTTTCCCGCCATCAACTTAGATTACAGAAATACAAATACCATGTCCCTTCATCAGTGAAGTCCACAGGAGTAGTTCTGTAGTTCTGCTATCACCTGACTTAGCTATTTTTCTACTCTCAAGTCACTTCCATAGTTCCCTTAAAATATGAGCTAAAACATAAGGTAATATTTCATTCATCTGTGCTTCATTTAGACCACAGGATTCTTTGTAGCTACCACAGAACCAGTGTAATGGCATGGATATGAGCTCTGTTTTATCAGCAGCTTCTACACATGACAGCGGCTGTTCTCAGCTCCTGTGTGATACTCTTTCCCCAAATACAAGTCAATATTCACATAATGTAAAGCTTCAAATATGTATAAGCAACCAACGTACAAGGTTCAGTTTCACTTTTTAAATACTTCCTACGCTGGTATCTATAGAACTCCTCCATAGATTCCTTCAGTTTCTTTAAAGTCTTAAAGATATTAGCATAACATTTTAATAAGATATGTCTGTATAATAGTCCTCCAAGGTCACTGACTTGGGCACATAGTTTGCATTCTGAAATCACTACATCAAAGAAATCTTTGAACTGACTCTTTATCTGTCCTGACAGAAATAACAGGAAAATTTCAGCTTTATTATGATCCAGCCATTAATCTCATAATAATTATTCCTCTAAGTATGCTTTTTTTTCTAATAAATTAGTTTTCTGAGTACCAGGTTCCAAATTCACAGGAACGAATGGCAAATCACCTGGTAGATTTATAATTCATTCACTTCCTGATGCAAAATGTCTACTGATCACTCAAGGTCTTCCTCTGCTAACAGAGCCGTGTCACAGTTATACCTGTTCATGCAATACAAATACTGCCCACCTCAGTAAGGTCTTGAAAAATAATTAAATATTGCTTTTCCTCTTCCCTTCAAACAACAGGAATCACAAAATGTGACAAACACCACATATAGCTCCACATACTGCCTTTTAATCCAGACTCTGAACTGCTGAATTTTGCTTTGAATCTCTCATTTTATAACATTTTATTGTAACATTTTGGATTCACGTTACCGATGGTGGAACCAGGGCATCATCAGCTATCAGCATTTTCATCTAATATCCAATATCCTCAGAATTTTATACCAGAAGCTAGCATAACTTGAACTCCAGTCAGAGCCCAGACCCTTAAAACTCTGCAGTTTTCAGTCTTCTAATGCAGATGATATCATTTTTTATATTCATTTTATAAACATGGAATACATGTTACATTTTTGCAATGCCCACAACAATTCCTTTCACTTCAGTAATAGTTACTTTGCTCAGCTAGATGAACAATGTTCAAACTCAACTGTTTCAAAACCTAGCTCTTGTCACTAATTCACATTTTGGCTATTCTCCTTCCCGGTGATGCTGGTTGGTTGTAAACACAGAGTATTTAAACCTACTGCAGTTCTGATTCACATTTTAAGTGGGACTTCTATATTCTTCTGCTTAAGATATTTACTTCATTTATTTTATTAATGATAATATATTTTGTTGAGAAATAGCTTAGATGATACAAGAAATCTGGCAGATATACTACATTGCCTGGGTTTTTACTGATCATTTTGAGCCTCTGCACAACCAAACAGCTTCCAGACAACTCCTACAAGCTGCCTTTATAGATACAATGCCTAATTATTATGACTTTTTAAATTAAAAAAGCTAAAAAAATAAGAGGTAGTGATAGTAGGCCTTCACAGAAAAGCGAAAAGCAAATGTTTATTTCACTGTCCTGGAGGAAATAGTGTAGATGAGGCTGTTGCTGCTGTGGAGAAAATTAGTTAGACATAGCCTGCATTCAGGCCATTTACCAGCACAGGACAGTTTCTTTTGCTGTACTGAATCTGGACAACTACATTGACTCGCAAATGGTGAAGTCAGGCAGTCGGTCACACAAGTTGTCTCCATGAAGAACAATTACAGATTTTATACTATGTCACTATCCACATAGATTTTAGAGATATGATTTTGAAAATTATTAATAAAAAAATTGTCTGAGACCTTTGTTTCCAAATTGGATTTTCTTAGTGTCTGAAATGCAATGTTATGGTTCTCAAGGGAAAAATAGAATACTAGTACATTAAAGAAAGCTCTAAATACTAGTCAGGGTAGATGTGGTGTATATAGGATTGCCACCATTTAAGTTTTTGAACTACTATAAAGAAATTCTCAAATTTTGTCACATAAAGGACAGTTCCCTAGATAGTGTCCGTGTTGATGAAACATGATTCAGTAGCTCCCATTCCACTTTTTTACCACAAAGTAATTTGGAAAAATATATTATGTTTGGAGGAGAAAAAATAGTTTCTCCTAAACCAACTCTTTTGCTGAGAAGTACCGGTTTAAACATTCAGGCCATAACTAACTGTACTCTAATTGAGACTGATTTATAAATGGAGCACAGGAAAGTAGCCAAAAGGATCAAAATGTGTATGAAATACTTCTCAGGTTTGTCAGATAGCTATTAAAATAATACATGCTCTGAGACAGAATGTATGACCTATTTTTGTAAATATTATTTAAGAAACCAATGATAACATTCAGTAGACATATATTACTATTTCTCTATCTTAGTCTGTTCCCAAGTGCCACAACATTAAATTTAGACAGCTTTAGAAAAGAGGCTATTGTAAACATAAACAGACTGAGAATGTAGTTTCCCTGGCAACCAAAAGATCTGAGAACAACTCATTCCTTCAGGTTGCAATTCAATTTATGAGATTCCACATCTGCTTACATAGGAATGAGACACCTGGGATTACATTTCTAGAGTGATTGGTGAGAAATTAGAGAACAATAGACATTACATAGCTAATTTTGTGCCGTGATGAAAATGAGTCCTCTGATGTTCATCGTCATGGACCACCCAGAATATCTGAGGATACTAGGACTCATACCCTGATTAAGCATCGAGTCTCTTCCCTACTTATCTTGACAGGAGCCAACACCTGTAAGAAAACCCAAGAGGATGCTCTCCTGCTTTGTACTGACATGGGTTAATGGACTATTTTGTTAAACAGAATGTAAGCATTCCTTTCTGTTAAGGAAGAATATGAGCCAGAGGAAGGAGGAAATATTGTACATTAGATGGTGATTAGGAAAGAACAGACACTTCTGTTTGCTATTTCCAAGAACAACAGGTGCAAAAAAAGTCATTAACTATACAATTTTATTCAACTCTCAACATGAACAAAGTTACATATACTCTATTTATTCTTGGACAGAGGGAACTACTGTGGCAGGATAATTTTATTTCCTAAAGTCTTCTCTGCAAACATTCAGGGTTTTCATTCCTTTAGAGTATTCAAATTAACTCATATGGATGCCAGTACTTCAGCAGGGCTATTTCGTTCAGCGCAACATCTACAGGCAAACTACATCAGCTAGGCTGCGATTAGTATGTCTAAAAAGTAAGTGAGTTTGCAAGACTTGTATTCAACACATTTTACTCAACACTCAGACAATCCTACAACAGTTCAACAGAAATTATTCATTTTATTATTATTATTACAATTATTATCATTAATGACTTTTGTGAACAAAACAATTTTTGAAGGGGTTGTGGAGCGTATTTTCTTCCAAGATAATTTAATATTCTTTCAATATTCTTTCACTAAGTAAAGTGAATGCAAAAATGACATCGCTATTGCTCCTTTCCCTACTAAATGTTTTGTTCTTCTGTCTGAACACCTTGTTGTAGATTTTTAATGCTCAGAAATGTGCAGTAAGCTGTATATTGTATATATAACCAGAATTATCCAAAGAAACTGTTTTGTGAAGACAAGTATCCCTAAAAATCATCAGGGCTTGCTTTTTAGTTCTTTTCTTTTTTTTACTCCAATATATAGCATTTTTATAAGAGTTTTTTAAAAGTGAGGCTCAAGAATGTTTGTACTATCTCCTATAGAACTTCAGTAGCAAGTTTTCTAACATACACAGCCCTTAATGCACTCTACCCCAAAAAAAAAAAAACTAAAAAAAAAATCCTGATAGTTTTACAGTCTGATTTAAGGTCTTTTTTAATTTGATTCAAGTAATAGCATTCCCTCAGTTTTTCACCTACTACATGCTCAGACTGACTGAAATGTTTAGACTTTTTAGACTAAGAAGTGCATTCAACTTTTAATTGTCAATAAGTGTGTGATTTTTTGGGTGAAATTCTGCTCTTAAACCCCAAACATGAGCACTTCATCTATGACCCATCTTACCACTCTGCTTGATTGCACTCATAGAAGCTGAATACTGAGCTTATTCTCATGCAGCAAATGCAGGTGGAACCTTCCACACAAAGCCCAGAGTTGATCCGCATGAAGTTGGATATAAAATGATCTTTCTTTTAATGGTCATTAACACAAATTAAATTTTTGCCATTAGTAGTATAGCTTTCTATTATATAGACTGCACATTAGGGCTAATAGAATGAAGCAGAAAATTATTTCTTCCACAACAGAACAAATTTTTTGAAAATTCAAGTACTTCACATTACAAACCAGACTTCCCCGTACCTTCTCAGGATTTGAATCGTCAGGACTTGTTTCACAGCACAATGTAACTCATGACAATGTGTGAGAAAAAATTCCTAAATCCAGAAAGCCACATTTAAACTGATCTCTGAGAAATATTCTTCAAGACAAGCAGCAATGTCTTGTTGAAAGAAATCCTGCATTTTGGAATGGCTTCATAAATCTATTACCCTTCTATTTTCATCTGTCAACAACTTCAAATCTTTCAGGAGGTTCTTTCCTCCCAGCATTTTAAAGAAGTTGCTTGCTTCCCTACATCACTGCCTCCTGTGAGAAACCCCTCTATCAGAAATCCTTTATTGTCTTCCCCACACACTCCATGTTAAAATGCATTTCTTGTACTGTGCAAAATAAGTAATTAAATTGCAATTCTTGTAATTCCTATAGCAGAATAAGGCTATGTATGTTCAAACATTAGTGTCAAAGTATCTTTCAACCCAGAACTGACGATTACCCCAAGTTTGCCCCCTGGCAGCACTTCTAGACAAGCATGACCCCAAAAGTTTGTGGGCTCCTACACTGAGCCTTCTTATCTGCATGTCACTTAGATACTACCTCATAAGTTATAAAAAGTAAATTCAATCGATAGCAAAATGTAACACCCCTATTCCTTATTTCCAATCTCTGTAAATCCCAGTTCTGGGATGTGCTGTCCATAGGTGTAGGCAAACTTCAAAGGAGGAAAAATAAGTTATTCTTAATAGGACTCCCCTTAAGGAACAGAAAGCCTGTTATGTTATCTTAACATTAAATAACTTAGAAGGAAGAAAAGTTCACATACTTTGGGCTAAGGGTGTGTCAAAGATTATGTCTAAATCAGGATGTGTCTCAAGGCATATAGGAAGAGGCAATCTTGTAAGACCAAATAAATTAAAAAAGACTGCTTTTCAATGCACAGATCTTTCACTAAGTCTGAAGTAAAATGGGTGACATCTAATGCTAAATATAGATTGAGAAGAAATGGTCAGAGCTTAATTTGCTTATATTAACTAATCTGAGATAAAAGATTATTGGTACCAGCAAGAAAGAGAAGAATACTAATAAAAGGACAGATGATAAGATTCTTAGCACATTAGACAGATGGGCACAAAATTGCCTGGGGAACATTGAGGTCTAAGTTGAAGGTGGGAAAAATTAGAAGGCAATATAAAATCAATAAGGGTTAGGATGGCAAGAAGTCCCCTCTAGGTGTTCCCTTGCCAGCAGCAGGGAAAGTATCCCAAGTCCCCAATCTTGGAAGTACGTCATATGCAAGTATGATTGGAACAAAAATAGATTTATCAACTTGCTCCAAGCTGCATATATCACAGTTGCTCAACAAGGACTCCGAAACCACCTTGATCAAAAGGTTTGCTTAACTCTGCAGTGCTTTTCCTCCTGCCTCCCAAATAACTTCCCTATATCGTCTCCATCCCCTCCCAAATGCAGAACATGCCCATGTTTACCTCTTCCCCAATGGCTCCAGTTTGGTTGATTTTCTAGAATAAACCGATATTTATGATATGGATAACCTGTTAATTTCTGTGTTAATTATATACTGTGTAGGTATNGCTTTTCCTCCTGCCTCCCAAATAACTTCCCTATATCGTCTCCATCCCCTCCCAAATGCAGAACATGCCCATGTTTACCTCTTCCCCAATGGCTCCAGTTTGGTTGATTTTCTAGAATAAACCGATATTTATGATATGGATAACCTGTTAATTTCTGTGTTAATTATATACTGTGTCGGTATTATACTTCTGCTAAGTAGTACACACACACACACACACACCCTGCTTCTGTTGTCTACAATTTCCTGACATTTTCATACCACTATCTTGTTAATGACACCATAGGTCAGGGTGGGCCAGCTGCACAATCACTCTCCTTTTGTAATCTGCAGCATCCTGAAACTCCTCATGTTGTTACCTTGTTAGTGGTGCCACAGATCAGGGTTAGGCATCTGCATGCAAACCCTAATCCGTAACTCAAGTGAGTTCCTAAATTTTAGAAGCAAATAAAGACAGGCTTTTCAGTGACAAAGCTCACTTCTTTGTATGTGTCCCTTGAAAATTGGGACTTAAAGGTCAGCAATGGAGCTGTTTGTGAAAAACGCTTACATATTGATAAGTGAGTGTTTTGAATATCATTAACAGCCTTATGCTGGCGTTATCAACAGATTTAGCACCTCAGTGTAGTCATTCCAACTATTTTTTCTTTTCCAACAGATTGGGCTTGCTTGGTCTTGCAGAACACCTCTTCCAATATTCCTGCTTAAACGCAGCTTCCCTTAGTTATACCCAGTACAGATATACATCTAATGCAAAGATCCATCCACCTCATGTTCAATATGTAACAAGTCAATCAGTGTTGTTTTGCAGTCTTTGGATCTAAGTTTTTTGGTGGTTGCTAATATTTTGGTGACTGTGAACTACCTGCCTTAAAATTTTTTTCAACTCATTTCATTCAACTGCTGATAAACTTTTTTTTTTACAAACTGAGAAAATGATGTTATTTAGAGAGCAAGGTTTAAAAACAGTTTTGATTTTCATAGAACTTTTTAAACACCAGTCATTTTAATCAGCTATATCCATTCTCCACCAATCTCTGTTCCCAATTCTAAACAAATCTCTAACTGGAGTTAGAATTAACACCTTCAAAAAATTTGATATCAAACAAATAAATAAAAATACAACCAATTGACATCTTTCTAGATTTATGAAATACTCATATTGTACTCAACCAGCATCAAAATAAAATCTATTTGGCAAGCCCACCTCAGCACCTGCTGAGATCTCTTATTCCCTGCTAATTCTCATTACCCTTTGTGCAAATGGTATAAGAACTCTACAGAGCATAAATTATTATCACTTCAATGTCTTAAAAATATTTTTAAAATGCAGTTTAGCCAAAAACTAACTGTGAAAAATAAAGACTTGTTTCCACCCATTTTGTTGATTCTCTCCTGATTGAAAAATAACGTATAACATGCTAAGTAATGGGTTATAGAGATTTCCTTTTTACGTCTCTCAATTAAATTTGTTCCATTTGGTTAGTAGCAGGAAGTTGTTATAACCTATAGGTCTGAACAACAGAAAGTGTGCATAAATAGATCCCAATCAGGATTTTGGGTTTTATTTATTTATTTTATTTTGTTGTTTTGTTGTTTTAACAGTGGTTGATAGGAAGTATTGGTCAATTGCAGTTGTCAATCCTGGGCAAGAAAAAGAATTATCCGGATACAGACACCATACCTGTCAAAATCTATGCAAGTTATCATAACAGCTAATATTGCTGCAGTGACTTTTTATATGTGAGCAAGTGAATTTCTTCTTTCAATGTATATCTTCAGATCCTTCAAGATACTTTTTGTTTAAGTTTCAAGACCTGAGACGGGATAATATTAGGACCTCAATTTTGGCAAATCTTTCCAGTCCTTGTTACTCAGGAAAGATGAAAGTGAAGCAAGTGAACTCCACCAAATAGATGCCCACAAATAACATTGATGTTCTCAATGTCTCATTAAATCACTAAATTCTTGAACTATCAAAGTCGCAGTATATGACATAAGATTTTGGTCTCCAAAAATGCCAAGTCTAGAACATTCTCATTACTGCATACAATTTTCTAAAACACACAGAGTGCACTAAAGAGGGAAAACATCTGCCTATTTATTCATGGAAAAAAATATTCATGAAAAAATTTTTCATGGAAAAAATTATTCTTGGAAAATATGCAGCTCAGACTCTTCAGTACCTTTTTCTAACAGTTTTTTTTTCTGTTGGATTTTTTTAGATAGATAGATAGATAGATAGATAGATAGATAGATAGATAGATTTACACTGTCAGAGTCCAATACTCTCTGAGAGGGTTATTTTAGATATTCTATGAGAGGAGGGTGTAATGTTTAACATCAAATTTACTTGTTTGAAGACAGTGGATGTTACATGGGATTTTTGATTTAGCAGAATGATATAAAATATACTGAAATCACAATACAAATATAAGTTACACTTAGCAAAAAATAGCAATTGCAATACGCAGTTCAATGACTATACCAGTGTGGTCATCATTACCAGTCTCTAACATACTCACTGTCATGACACTGAGTGTGCCAGTTGCTGGGAAGTTGGTCATGCTCATTGCTCTCCTTGGAGTCCTTTCATTAGCTGTTTAGTTTTCATACTCTTATGTTGAGATGAGCCACGCATTCACTCCCTCCATGCTGGTCTGGGTAACTCACGGAGACATTCATACTGTTTTAATGAACTCAGGAACAAACATTTACACAACTAGATGATCCACTGA
Source organism: Steatornis caripensis (assembly GCA_013398225.1). Classification (NCBI taxonomy): domain Eukaryota; kingdom Metazoa; phylum Chordata; class Aves; order Caprimulgiformes; family Steatornithidae; genus Steatornis; species Steatornis caripensis. The sequence goes on along the minus strand of VZSC01018199.1, from coordinate 76,897 downwards.
ACTGTTGATAGCTGTTTATCTAAAACACAGACCTCCCTCTGGTCCCCCGTGTTGAAATACAGTCAGCTTCTGTGCAATAGTTATCGTCATTCACATTCTGCATTATTCCCAGGGCTTCATGGGCACATCCTCCTTGCCCATCTCCTCTCAGTCTTCTTCCATTGAAGGAGTTTATTCAGGGAGGCACATTCTACCCCTAGGGTTCAGTCAGTCACGTATCTTCACACACAAATTTGTTGTAGCTCTGCCTACCTTAAGAGAGAGTTTTTCTTTTGCTAATGTGAGAATCACAGAATCACAGAATGGTAGGGGTTGGAAGGGCCCTCTGGAGATCATCTAGTCCAACCCCCCTGCTAAAGCAGATGCACCTAGACCAGGTTGCACAGGAACACGTCCAGGCAGGTTTTGAACATCCCCAGAGAAGGAGACTCCACAACCTCCCTGGGCAGACTGTTTCAGGGCTCTGTTACCATCACAGTAAAGAAGCTCTTCCTCATGTTCAGGTGGAACTTCCTGTGTTCCAGTTTGTGCCCATTGCCCCATGTGCTGTCACTGAGCACCACTGAAAGGAGCCTGGCCCCATCCTCTTGACGACCGCCCTTTAGTTATTTATAAGCATTGACAAGATCCCCTCTCAGTCTTCTCCAGGTCTCTCAGCCTTTCCTCATAAGAGAGATGCTCCAGTCCACTCATCATCTTCGTAGCCCTCCGCTGGACTCTCTCCAGTAGTTCCCTGTCTCTCTTGAACTGGGGAGCCCAGAACTGGACACAGTACTGCAGATGTGGCCTCCCTAGGGCGGAGTAGAGGGGGAGGATCACCTCCCTCGACCTGCTGGACACACTCTTCTTAATGCATCCCACATTAATGATACACATTAATGATAATGTGAATTACATAAAGATGTATTTGTTTAGTGTGCCGTAATGTTGTTTATCGGTTGTTAAAAAGTTGTATCTTGGCAGCAGGAGGGAAGCTGCCTGTTATCTTTGCTCTAGTGCTGTGCTCTGGATTGTGTTGAAACCTCTGTAAAAGGAGGAGATGTTAACTTGCTTGAGATCAGCCGAGCACGGGTAACTGAAATGCATTTTCAGAGAACATATTGAGGAAGCAGGGAGAGAAGAAAAGACAGATGGTGTCAGTTTGAGTAAGAAGGCCACGTAACATTAGCAGAGATTTATATGCTTTACATAGTCTTGCTTGTTCGGTTGCTGTAACACTCCCTCCAGTGCAGCTCATACACTATTGATTCAGTATACAAGAACCTACCCATTTCCTTCCGGTTTCCACAGACTGTTTCCAAAGATGCTTAAAGCAACCGAGTAGGCAACTAGTCACTCATCTTTTAGTTGTCAGGTTTTAAGATCTTTGACCTAGCACTGTGTCCAGTCTTTGAGAAAAGGCTAGACTGATTTTGGAAACTTATATCAAAGCTGATGAATACCTAAAAACAAGCTTACAACATCATACTGGGCACTCAGACAATCATTCATAGTGTCTGTGGAGTTGTCTCCTGTGTCTACCTTTAACATTTTTTTCTACAAGGATCAGCTTCTCAAGGCTTTCATTTCGGAAGCTTCCTCACTCTGAGTGGAATTTTGCTTTACAGCTTCAGAAAAAGACACAGATCATGTCTAGTAACTACCAACTCCTTCTATATACACTTCTGGGTCTTTCTAGCTAAAAAAATGCATTGCTTGTGATTCAGTGAAGTTCTATAACCACTGCAACTATCTCTGAGTCAGTAAATCTCACCACATCACACAAAGAAAACCAGCCTCTGACATTGCATTCAACTCTTAAATACTTTGCCTGAAATCCAAAGCATAAATAATATTTACTTTTTTTTACACATATTCTTATTCTGCCACCATAGAAGAAAATAGTATTTATTCACCTGCTGTGTTCATCAGCATTTCCCAAGTCTTACAGAATCAAAACAGTTTTGATTATGCATTCTGGATTAAGAACAGAATTAATTGCTTTTCAACAGAAACTACATACTTCTGTACTATAAAGAATTGTGTCATCTTTTTGAGAACACAGATGGTAAATTTAAAAATTGCTCCGTTATTACTAGTTTTAACTATCTGACCAAATGGTCACTGTCATGAATATTGATCAAGGTAGGAAGTACTGCACTGTACAATTACACAGGGGTCAATACAGGTAAAATTTTTGCTTTATTGCTATTTTTCCTTCAAATTCTGCAAGTGACAACCACATACTGTGTATCATTGTCTAATTTTAGGGGCCTGGTAACATCTCATCCCTAGGGAAGGGAATTAGATAACCAACTGATTTATTTTGTCGTTCATCACTATGCATACTGCTTTCAGTGCATCCTTATTGAAAAAAATGTGACATCCAATGGTAACAAAATGGTATGTTTTACACTGAAACAAAGGGAAGAGATATTTCATAGAACCATGGGCTGTAAGTGCCACCTGATGAGGCAGGAAAGGGACTACAAGATTCGATCTGGCTGGATACAACCCTGAAAAAAGACAGGAACTATATGAGAAAGCCAAGATTCTGCTTTTTTTTTGCTTTGCTTTTTTTCCCCCTTTTTAATAAAGATCCATCTGTACAAAAGGTTCAGCAGTTGCAGAGATCATTTCCAAAGGGAGAAGAATACCATGTACACTGGCAGAAGAAAAACATGAAGTGTTGCGTGCGGGTTCCCGGACAATGCTACACGATCAATGTGATCAAGCGAATGCCAACTTTATTCCCGAATAGCTCGGCTTATATACATAGCGTTCCACCCAATTGCGCAAGCCCAATGGCTGCAAGCAGCTGCGCACGCATGTGCCTCTACATGACTGGTTGCTCAATGCTGAGCATGCGCAGTACATGAGCATGCGTCAGCCCTCTCCACTTCCGCGTTTACATCCGACTTAGAGCCACATGGCCTCTAAGTCAATCAGGTCTGGATTGCTCACAACATGTCTGTTGTCTTCCCACAATAAAATAACACCTGGAACCTTGAATCCCAATCAGGTACCTGATTTGAAGTAGTCCAATAGAGGCAACCTCCCCAAAAAGAAAGGCAATAAAACCAGAAGGCAGAAATTGAAATATGCAACAGAAAAGCATGAGAAAAAATACAGCTATATTTTGCTACTTTCATAATAAAAACTGTAAATTCCTGCATACGTGTGTTCTAAGACATGCTGCAGTAATAAAGAATGACTTGAAAGAACCAACACAAAGATATTGATAAACCAAAAACAGGAAGTTAATGGAGCAATTCAAGGTATCTTCTTGTATCCGCAATTCTTTCAGGTTTACCTAAGAAAAAGTTACTTGGTCCCATGATGATACTGCTAATGATCCTCTCAAATTTAAAAGTCACAAAAAGAAGATTTTCCTCCATTTCCTTCGTGAAACACAAAACATGTCCATTTACTGATTCTAATATAAATATCCATTTTTCTGTTCCCAGCTTCTAGACTAGATAAAGAGTAGTCTAAAAAAAGTTTCAGGAATAAAACTTAGGCAATTCTCAAATAAAATATGGCATTTATTTTCATAGATATCCAAAGCTCTCTATCAGCTGAGCAAAAGAATTTTGTGCTGTTGAAGACATTAATGTCTGCAATTTTTTCTTCGGCACAGAGTTGTTTTACTTATTAGAAACTTATATTTCACTCAGAATTATTTCAATGATTTCATAATACGTTCTTTCCAGAAATTAAATTGTATCTTCACTGTAAGTTGTTATAAATAGGTATATTACACATATATGAAATTATTGCTGCAGAGCTTATCTATATCATGATAGCAATCCCCTTCAAAAGAAAGGGCGGTTATTTAGGAAAAANAGGGCCTTTCTGCATACCATTGCTTCTGATGTTCCAGCACTAACTATAAACACCAAGCCTTATCACTGCTAGAAGCAGCTACTGTCTGGAAAAAACATGCAGTTAATTCAGAGAGTGCAGCTTCTCAGAAGAGACTTAACTAAAAAGCAAAGTTACTAGAAGAAAATCGGTTCTGTCCTGGCCCAAACCAGGACAAACCACTTGATCTCAGGACAAATGTGCTAGACCTCTCTTTGATGTCACTTTCACAAGAATTTGCCTATAATAATATTACCAGCAACAGAATTTCAATGAGTTTTCAACACAAATTTGATTTTTTACTTTGACTGACACTGTAAGCAAATCTGAAACCTGAATATTAAACTGAATTGGAGGAATTCAAAACCTGCCTGGATGCGTTCCTGTGCAACCTAGTCTAGCCACACCTGCTTTAGCAGGCGGGTTGGACTAGATGATCTCTGGAGGTCCCTTCCAACCCCCACCATTCTGTGATTCTGTGATTCTGTGAATGAGTAAATGAATACATGAGTATTCTATACAGAAGAGCTCTCCAAATGTTTATTCATTTATTTGTCTTATTCATAGGTATTTTCTCCTAGACAATTAATTATTCTTTTCATACTAGCTATTAAAGACTTGGTTTTATATCTGTATGAATGTTAGCGATTTTTTATTGAAATTGTGTTTGTCCTGACAGCATTTTCATAGCATTAAGCTATGTTACACATTCAGCAATATTTTATATGTTTTACAACAATATTTACTGATTTCTGATTCCTTATCTGCTCTCCACATTTCTACAAAACTGTTATTAAGTACATCATTGGCGCAGGCAACATACAGTTTATTTGTTTCATTACGTTGGTAGCTAGTTCAGTGGAAGTATTCCACTAAATGACAGAATAGGATGTATTGATGTCAAATTATTAGACTGGAAACAACTGAAAATGCCTAGAGAGAATCTACTGCACTACATCTGGATAATTGCTCTGTTGAGAAGAGTTATTTGACAACCCTTTGATATAATGGTTGCTGAAAACAGCTCAAAGTTATTAAGCAGAACAAACACCAGCCAATCCTCCATGGGACAGGGCTTTTTGCTTATTGTTTTCCCCTCCTCTGCAGACATGGGAAAAGAAGCTACAGCTTCCACGGTAGAATACATGGCATGCAGAAGAGAAAAGATCTACTTGATATACATTTCTGTAGATCTAGACAAGGTAGATAACGATCTTGGCACAGGCATGTGTCCTCGTTTGGGCTTTCCTGGGGCATGCCCTGCAGTGACTGGGTGACATATTTGTCATCAGTGGGGGGGGGAGCTCGATATCAGTTTTGTACATATTTGTATATATTTCATTATTGTTTTTCCTATTATTATAATACATTACTACTGTAGTTAGATTAAAGCTGTTTTAACTTTTCTAACCCATAAGCCTTTTTCCCTTTTCTCTTTCCCCCCTCTTTTGGGGAGGGAGGGGATTAACAAAGAGCGTCTGTCGTTTGCTTAATAGACAGCGCAGCTTTAAACCATGACAGCATCATTAATTTTACATGTAATAAGAACTTGTAGGAAAGAGGCAGAACGGACTCTGACCAGTTTTACAAACACTGGTAAATTCAGTTTTATAGAAAGACAGATTTAGATTCACAAAGCATTTAGCTCCACTGGTACTGAAAGCACTTGAAGGAAAATCTGTTTGCTTTCTCTACTTCATGCCACACAAACACCTTTCATGCAAAAGGCATAGCTGAAGTTAATCAGAACACAGAAGTAATATACCAAATTCACAAAGTTTTTTTGCAGGTTTCTTTTCCTACAGAAGGCTCCTATGCTGAAGGAGGCTCAGTTCATTTTAAGTCAATCAAAAAATCAGCAAAATAAACCACAGTATTCATGAAGCATCTGGTCCTATTCCAAATGGATATTTCCCCATCTTTTTTTCATAGTATAATTTCACACTGTTTGTAGGGCATCTTCATAAATAACCACCTTACCTATTCCCACCTCTCACCATCAACACTTCTAAACAGCAGTGTACAAAACATGACAAGAACCAAAAGAATATTCTATTGCTAGAAAAACATTACATTCTAGAGATCTGTGTTTAGTGATGATAACGGATTTAGAAGTGGAAATAATGATTCCAAGTAGATAAAAACTGCGTAAGGTTATCAATCCTCTCTCGCAAAATGTACATCATCTTGAGACCTTCCTCCTGTAAAAGTAAAATGTCTTTGACAGAATGGGAAACAAATGTAAATACAGAATAAGTTAATTACTCACACTGCTATGAATTTTTAAAAATGTGTGTTTAGATCATAGGATGGCAGTTATACCAATGTAACTGAACCGGATTTTGAATTCTATTCTGGTTAATGTTACTAATTCTGTAATATCAGCTTTACTTGTGTATGACTAGTGGAAGCTTGTTATCAGTATAAGAGTGCAAATATTTAGTGAAAAAGAATGTTTTCTGTTCTCTGTAACAGTTTATTCCAACTCCCTGTACAATAGGATACATGGTGTCCATCTTTACGGTAGGATTGTTAACCTAAAATCCAAATCTAAAAATCTAGATCTAAAACATAGTCTAGAATCTGCAATACACTTCTGAAGAAGGTTGGATTTTTCCTGTTTCTAAATGAATTATAGAACCATAGAATCATAGAATGGTAGAGGTTGGAATGGACCTCTAGAGATCATCTAGTCCAACCCCCCTGCTAAAGCAGATGCACCTAGACCATGTTGCACAGGAACATGTACAGGCAGGTTTTGAACATCTCCAGAGAAGGAGACTCCACAACCTCTCTGGGCAGCCTGTTTCAGGGCTCTGTTACCATCACAGTAAAGAAGCTCTTCCTCATTTTCAGGTGGAACTTCCTGTGTTCCAGTTTGTGCCCATTGCCCCTTGCCCTGTCGCTGGGCACCACTGAGAAGAGTCTGAACCCGTCCTCTTGACATCCACCCTTTAGATATTTGTGAGCATTGATCAGATCTCCTCTCAGCCT
>VZSC01018199.1:40430-55284 GCA_013398225.1 Steatornis caripensis | reverse complement strand
AGGATCCACTGTAGTCATACTCATCCTTGAGGTGGTTGGCCTTCTGCTTCTCATTTTGGGAGGCAGGAAAGAAACCTTTGTTGCTGTCCTGATTGTCCTTGCTTATTCCCCAGTGAATTGCAATGGCATGATTATTGCCATTTTGGATCCCACCCCCCGAGTCATTCAGTTTAAAGCCCACCTCACCAGGTTGGCCAGCCTGTTGCCAAAGATTCCCTTGCCCTTTCCAGACAGATGGAACCTATCCCTCCGTAACAGATTAAAGTCACTGAAGTATGTCCCATGTCACAGTTATTTCATTAAAATCAAAACAAAAGAGAAAAAGTTATTATGGAAATTCAAACCTACAAATGGGTGACTAGCAAGTGATCTTCAGTATACTTGCATTTGGGACTCTAAATTTGTTACTTATTATTATTTGAGTCTGACATTTCATTAACACAGCTTATTGTTACTATTTTACCTAAAACACGAATAGTTGCCACATTTATTAACATATTATTTTGTATGTACAAACAAATTCATATCCACATATGCTCAGAGAAAATTAAGCAATAAATGTCCTCAGCTTTTCTAGAAAATTAGCTGGAGTGTATAATCATATTTCCAAAAATTAAACATTTAAGTACCCTGGTGCCAGAATAATGAGATTCTACATTTTCTCACTCTTAGATAGCTTCAAAATCATTTAAAAAAAATACAAAAATGCTTTGCAGGGAAAAAAACAGATAAATAAATATATGTCATTAATAAAAAGTCTGGGTAGAATTGAATGAGGCTCAAAACTTTTTCTGACACTTCAGTATGCAAATTTGAGGTTGAAATCAAATGCAATTTCTTAGTGTTTTGGCAATATCTTGATAAGGAAATCTTATTCTATTTTATTTAATCCTATTTTATTTAATCCATTCTTTTAAAAGAAAATGTCTATGTACATTTTTACTTTATGCACACTAAAAAAAAAAATAAACCAAAAAACCAAACAAACCAAAACAGCCTACATTTGCTCCCTGGACTTTATATTGTGTAACAAGAAATGAAGCAATCAAGTTAAATGTAAAGAAAAGTACTGAAGAACCACTTATATAATGTGTGAGATCTCACAACCTTTAGCAGCTTTCATTAAGCCTTGTACATGCTCATTTTCTGTCTTTCTACATATGTTTATAAATAGTTAGGTCTATCATGGTGTCCTAACCATAAAACAGTGACATAAAGTAGTCTACCATTACACTAGTCCCAAGTAAGTCCATTTATAGTTACAATTACTTCCAATAACTTTCCTGGCTTTTCTTACTTTATGAGTCTATAAAACACATCAACTCCAGTTTTAAATGAACATAATGATTCTAAGTACTATAGTTTAACTTTTGATGTCTAGAATGAGGTGAAGAAAGCCCAGAAAAGCAATCTTTTGAGCAAGATCTCTTCAGAGGCATACCGCTACTGTTGGTGAGAATGCTGCTTCTCCTTCTCTTTAAGTTAACATATCCCATGTGCTGAATGACTTGCTTTTTCTCTCAGTCCTTACTACTCCAGAATAAAGTCTCAAGAGTAGATGCCAAGATCTAGGGACTTTCAGATTTGACAATTCAGACAGACAGCGAAGAAAACTAAGGTTGTCTCAAGTATCATCTGGTCTTTTCAAGTGTGCTTTCAAGGAACATGGAGCCAAGGGGTGAAAACAGATGTTTTTCAGTTCAAATTCCAAGGTCAACACAAAAGTTAAAGAAAGATGGACTACTGTATTAGAGACACAAGTAGGTGATGAACTCGCCAGTTTACTAGGAGGATGGAGGCAGGTCACTTCCAAGAGCATTCACTCACATGATCACAACCACAACACAACACTCTGCGTTTGTCAGCTGTTCTTACCATTACTATGGGCTAGTCCATGCAATTTATTTGTATTTGGTCCTACCAAGGTAATACAGTAACTTGCATTTTGTCACTAGCTACCTTCCTTTTTCACCAGTTACCATGGTTTTCTATACCCATGTCCTGACTTATCACAAAAACAGTGTTTCTGCTAACATACAAATACTTCATGCTTGCCTGACAGCCGTCTATTAATCCTCCATTTTATCCATATGTTAAAAGCTCTTTCAGCTCCTACTTGCTAACTCTTACACTGGACAAGTCTTAGACCATCACCAGCTCGCAGGAGTTTAATACACCACTAGCTTCCTAGTGCTTTCCAAGAGACCCACTATTAAGAGGCTTTTTCAGGCCTGCCCTGCAATTGACAAGACATTAGCCTACCATTATGGTTCCATATATTCAAATAGCACAATGCTGTCCTAGGTAGAAATATGAGCACTTGTTCAACAAACTAAGAAAATTACACCAACCAGAGCATAACACATTCAAAATTCCCATGACTGTGAGTGACCACTGTGGCATCATTTCAAACTTAGGCGGAAACATTCCTATATGTCTATTAAAAATGGTACCATAGAGTCTCTTTGGCTTTGCTGATCAATCTAATGAAGACTTTATACTCCTACTCAAAATCTTGTAAAACCTGCAGTGAAAGGAACTTTTATTCTAGGTAGGAACATACCCTGGGCCATAGATTTCTGAAGTGGACAGAAACAGTTGACTAAAGTCCAAAAGCACTTTTGGCCAGATTGGAGGCATGTCCAAATATTTAGAGTCTAAATATGTACCCATATCTGCAATTCATACTGACACAGCAGAAAGATCAGGTGGTAAAATGAAATTCTGCAAGTTGTCGGCTTTATTTCTGAAGTCTATAGAAAAAGAATTAAAGGTATCTCTGGTACGAGCAATTAAGATAGAAATTTACCATATAATATTAAAATTAAAATAAACCCTCAATTGAGTAAAAATAGAAAAAAAATCTAGTAGCTGCTGGTTATGTTTTCCTTGAAACTCTCAGTCCAAATAGCTCTGCATAGAAGAATGTTAAAAATACCAGAGACAGTGTATCTGTGTATGCTACATCGAAAAAAAATAAATCTAACAGACCGTAAGTGTTACTCTCCCTCAAAAGAGGAAAAAATATTCTTTCATTGATTTCAGGATCAAAGAATGCTGTTCACTAATGGAAAAGAAAAAAATGGAAAATTGAACATGCATATGAAGCAACCACTTTGGCCCATGTCAAGAAAGAATATCAGCCCTTTGGAGTCCCAGCTCCAGAGAAAAGGACATTAACACTGATTGAACAAGACATACCAGGGAACTGGAAGGCATTGTCTTGTGAAGGAAGCACAGGCACAACAAGATTTCAAGTGAGAACACAGAGTGCTGGGAGATCAAGACGTACAAAGAGACAGATCCCAGTGTCATTTGTCTTGTTATATAACAATGAGAAATTGAAAGCTATGAAAAACGTGAAAAAACTTCTCTTGTTTTCATTTACCTCCCAGGAACCAAAAGAATACTGCACAGTGAATCCCACCACAGGTTTACAAAAGTTTAATTTTTCTTGAACTTCAAATTCTAAGAGATGATAGAGGTTTTGAAAACGGACATCTCATCACCTGAAAAAAGAAAAAAGAACTACTCTCAATTGTGAAAAAGCTGCTTTACAGTTTAACTGAAGTGCTACATATCTACCTGATGTTTCACACTTTGCAGAAAAAAAACCCACACTCAAAAAACCAAACCACAAAAAAACCCCTCCAAAACAGTAAGTAGCCAAGATTTAAACAAATGAAGTTATTTGTAAATTTTCTTTTGCAAACAATGTTGTCATGCAGGTTGCCTTATGTTATAATCACTCCTTCCTATCTCTTCTAATCATTTGTCACAAACCCTGATGGGCAATACAGTGTCAGATTCTAAAGAAAGGGTTTCCAGCTAAAGTTTTAAAAGGCTCTTTCCACAAATAGAGAGTAATGAACACAGCAAATTGAGGGCAATACAATATATCTAGTGAATGCGTGAGTGTACATAAACTGTAAAGAAAGAGATTAGCACTTTACTGGAAAACACAACTTGGCAGTGTTCTCATTTTTTTGTACTAATTGCACTAGAAGATGTAGTATAAGTTTTAAATTATTTAAAGGATCACAACATTCTGTGAAATGCTGTATTATTTGAAGAGCTACTATAATACATCAATTATTACACAACTATATAGTGCATTGTATTTATCCTAGTTTAAAGATTAAAGAACCCACCAAGTGTAGAATAGTTAACACACACCTAAACAGAATTAAAGCTTGTTGAGTAAAAGTTCAGGTCTGGGAATTGCTACATTGATTGATACATTTGATAGCCAGCAATATAATTGTAGATTATAACAAAGTTGTACAAAGTGATTATATAAGCAGAAAAAGAAGATTTTTTAGTATCTTTTATGAAACGTGTCAACAGAAACAAAACATGTAATGTTTTTCAAAAAAGTCATTAACAAATCATTAGACCATATACAGTTCACTATTTCTTCTTCCAATACTTAAAAAATATACATAAGAGCAAGAACACCACAGCTGATTATATTGCTCATAAACATAATTTTTTTCTCATAAGATACAGCTTCGACAGGAACACAATACTAATATTCAAACTCTGAACCAGACCCTCATAAACTGGTGAATTTTTTAAAAAGGGCATTGAAACGCTAATGACCTATTAAAAAGGAATAAGGAATAGTGCTTTGTTTCAACTCTTATTTCCCTCACAGTTTAGCTGAGCCCAGAACATGCCATCTAATTCAAGGGCAATTGACATATGGTCCATCAGAGGAGAATACTCTTGGCCAGGAAGACCCTTATCTAGTCTTCACTAGTTCTAAGCAAAGAGAAAGATTTGAATATTTGAAATAATTAATAGAATTAGATAAAGCAATCAGTTATTGCCAGTTTAGCTCAGGCCACCAAGCCACTGGATCAAATAAACAAGCTACTCCACAGTGAAAAACATGTGAACTCAGCCAAAAACAATTCCAAGATTCTTACCTGGTAAATTTTAGCAAGTCTTTCTAGTCAATTGTTTTTCTATAGTTTTTGGTTAAATTACAGCTGGCAAACAGGAAGACTGCTGCAAATACTACTTTGCAGATTAATGTTTTAAGATCAAAATCAACATTAATGGTTGTAAAAATAAGAATTTTTAACACAATCATTGAGCAGGTCATCAAATTCAACTGATAAGTGAAAAAAATGCAAAAAGATATCCCACATAATCAAATGCATTTCTGTTTCAAATATATTTTCAATATGGTTCTGACATACCATGCAGACCCTGACAAATACTCTAAAAAAGTGTTAAGATTTTATTGTCATAATGCCAGCTGAAAATTTGAGGTACAAAGTTGTTTTTCTTTTTTCTCCCCAAAGTCAAAATATTAAATGGAACAAGAATCCAAATCACATTTAAATGTGTTTAAAGCCTGGATTGCTATGAGACACTCCAAAAGTAATAAAAGCTCCATATTAAGCATGATGGCTAGTACACAATAGGAGGAAGAAACAATCAAATCTAATCTGTTCCAGACTTATATTCTTTCTGAAGTGCTCAGTGGTGAAAGTAAGGGTGTCTGGATAATCTTACAAAACAGAAATGAAGTGGTCAACAAATGTTAGATGTGTATAATCATGAAGCAAAATCTTCTTATTATATACAGAATTCAAAGTAGAGAGTCCCCTTCAAATATCTAACTGTCTTCAGTTATTTAAAAAAGAAGCACTAAAGTTTAAGATGAATTGCTATCCAAGGTTTAAGAGGAGAGTAAAATAGCTCAGGCTAACTACCAGGTGAAAACACTGCATTTCATCTGAAAAAGAGAGGGGGGGGGGAAATACCAAAAGCAGCATGTAACATTCTGGTACGAATACTGTTTGACCTATTGTGTTGTGAGGAAAGAGGCATATTTAGCCAAGGGGATGCTACCTTAGAGGTGACAAATGTATGCTTTTCTTTATAGCAACCGTGAACACTTTCCAGAAAAAAAAAGAAGTCTTTCTGATTGCCATCATATTAGCTAATTGCTGTGAAGTGCAAAACAGCTTAGAAATTGAAGTGTCCTATTCTTCACTTCCATGCTATTTTCCTTCCATTCACTCACATTTAAACATCCCATCCCTGAAACAGGCAGGATGCATTTTAATTTAAATTTTGCCCAGAATTTGTTTTGCTGTTCAGAGCAAAAAACATGCATCCACTCCCCTGCTGATGATTCTATAATTTAAATGTCTTTTCTAGGGCAGAAAGCTCACAACATTCTTGACGATATAACAATAAATATTTGACCTATCAGAATTTTTCACTTGCTACATCACTTAACATTTACTTTAAGAAGAATGGTTGTGCATTTTACTTTTGTCACAAATAATACGTATAATTAGTTGGAAAGTAAATGTAAATTTATGGAAAGTGAACTGTTAATATGGTGTTCTAGTGATAAACATTGTACAGTGTTCTAGATGTACTCCTGCAGTTAATCTCCAGTATTTTTGTCAAGATTCCTATTTCTTGATATAGCAGCTTTCTACAATGTCTGCAAAGGCGCATAGTACTCAAGGCTTTGTTCTTTACTCGCATCTTCCCCTATCATTCTTCATGACACAGTGAGGAAAAAATTTTAAAAAAATTATTTCACACTGGGATACTTGAGTAGAATAAATCCGGTCATCTCTTTTCAATCTAAATGACTTGTAAGAGTGGTAGAAACCTAGCCAAAAACATGACTGTATTTGCCATTTTCTGTTAATTGATAAAGACCTAATTCCTTAAAATAAAAAATATGGAAGATTTGACAGTATTTCAAAATTTAGAAAAATTACGTTCATTGTCACAACCTACAAAATTACTGAGAGGCCTGAATAAGTACGTCAGTCTAAAACAGTAAGAACAAAACAAGACTCCATCCCTCAAAACACTTAAATGCACACATTTTGATAAAAGATAATACTGGGCATTTTTTTATTTAAATCACATTTATGCACTCTGATTTTATTATTCTTATTTTCAAACTGAACAGAATACCCTGGAGACACAGGATTTTTTTTTCATGTTTATTATTACCTTCAAATTTAAGAAAAATACACCAGTGCCTTTAAGCTTATTCCAATAAGATGACTAAGGCTATTGACATGAGAAGTGAGAGTATTCTGATTTCTATACTCTTCCACTAAAAAGAATGATCAATTCTATCTCCCCATTTCTCAACACTAGTCACCTTGAATTTGGATCTAAAAATCTACTCCAAATGACTTTCAGACAAGCATTATTTTCAAAGACTGGAAGTACATTTTAGAAATTTTGGAGTAATTTTTTGTAACTTTCATAGCTGAAAGAACTTAAGTGCACTCTAATATATTGAACTTACATTAGATAGTATATTTACACGGAGACTAGTTCATCATTTTAGCAATCATTTTTCATTTTAAGAAAATGTCAAATTTTAGCAGGAACACTGATGTCATTTCAGACTAGATATAAGGAAGAAGTCTTTTATAATGAGGTTGGTGAAACCCTGGAACAGGTTGTCCAGAGATGTGGTAGATGCCCCACCCCTGCAAACATTCAAGATCAGGATGGATGAGACTCTGAGCAACCTGGTCTAGTTGAAGATGTCCCTGTTCATTGCAGGGGGGGTGGACTAGGTGACCTTTAAAGGTCCTTTCCAAGGTAAACTATTCTATGATTCTGTGATTTCTTCCAAGAAATGTTTGTATAAAGATCTCATGCTTGTGTAGACTTCTCACTCTTTCAAAATTTCTTCTACAGCCACAAAGACAAATGAATCAGCATTCTTAATACACAGCAGCATGATTTTGACTTGAAGTTGACCAGAGCAGGTTGTTTATATGCTAGAATAATTGATATATTATACATCATTGGTCATTGAAATGTGGTTTTACTTCCTTTGGGAAGTAAAGGAATGCAACAGTAAACATGTTCCTTGTTTCCAATTAAAACATTACTACTGCAACTGTATGAACATTAGCTCAGGTTATTTGGTAGCAGGAATGTAATTTCATGCACATTTACAACATATGTAACATATGATACAGGCATAGTCTGTGTCTCAACTGAGAACACATATAACAGATGTGTACCTACCCTTACATTTTCTTATGGGACCTGCTTCATTTCAGAATGTCCTTATTTGACACATGCTACATCACTCCTTGACACGTAGCTGGAATAAAAAAACCCAGATGTGTCCATTCTAGATAAATTTCTCATATAGAAAAAAAGAAATTTCACTCCAAGGATTCCCCAGCAGGAAGGAGGGAACAGAGCAGAACGATCCATTGCCTTCTGACCCTGCCTGGCTCTGCTTGTCCCACCCTACCAGAAGGAAGCCTTCCCGTGGTTACCTTAGTGTAGAAGGAAACTAAGAGAGCTCTCAAGCATCTTGATATTGATTCAGTGGCATGTTTCCAAGTCTCATGTGCCTCTCTGCTGTTCATTCCTCTTTTTGCCATGCAACTGGCTAGTTGTTATTGTTACCTTTCCAGATCTTTTTCTTCTTCGGCTCCTTCCCTTTTCTTTTGTCTTCTCCTGTTTTCACATCCTTCATCTTTTGAACATCCTCTTCTCTTGTTGTTCCTTATCCTCTAGAGAAGAAGGTGTGCCTCTCCCTAAGCACTGCAGTAAACTGTTGTGCAGGTCAGACTGTTCTAGAACAGAGTTTCCCAGTTTTGCGGCTGGGAAAATTAAGCAGGAGACACCACCAGGAAGTAACTACCCACACCTTGCTTTGCAAGCCTTGAAAGGATCTTCATATTTAAGATAATGAAAATTAGCACTAGGCCAAACACCAAAGCAAGTTTCTTCAGACATGTTCAGGCTTCTGCTTAGCCTCCTGTTTTATCTTGAGTAGCTACTGCTCCCCACCTCTAGAGAAAGAACAATGTCTGCAACCACTTGTGTAAACAGTCTCCTATCTAGCCTTTGTCCTGGACAAGTCTCTAGTCCTCTACTACAAGTTTTTACTGCAAAACCCTCCCTCCTGTGATACAGAGTTGGAGAGTTATGTGTGGATGCTGCAGAACACGTGCCGGCTCTTGACAGAAATCCTGAAACAAGACACCCTGCATCTGCAATTTGGTGCTTCCTTCTCTAGCTCAGACCATTCTCTTAGCCCCTGGAGACAGAGCTTTGCCACAAACAAAGTGAGGGAGATCAATCTTTTCCACCTGGAAGTCTTCATTCAGATGTGCTTGAAGAAGCTTTTAATCATACACACACACACCCCGTATGCTGTAAGAATATTTATATCTCAGCATCTGGTACATGACAGGCTTCATGTACCACCTCCTGAAAAACATATTGATCCACTCTAGGGAGTATTGTGATGCTGTGACCCACAGAACAGAAGCAGAGAAAGCAGAAAGTAACACCAGCATGACTTCCTAAAATGACAGTAGTAGGAACCAATGGCAGAAAGCAACGCTTTAGTATCACTCTTCTGCCAGAGGCACTGATGTGGTAACCTTATCTTTGTAAGACAGGTATAAAGAAAACACAGCATTTTCCCATATCATGAGGATGCAGAGGCTCACGGGATACCTTTCAAACCACTGATATATGGAGAGCTTGCAGACAGCATTGCAAAGTAATACCAACCCACAGTAATATTCGGTGGGATATGGGCAGTTAGTCAATAATTGTTTTCAGCTCAGTGATTCAGCTTGTAAAGAAAAAGAAATGTATAAGGTAGATATACCCAAGAATGTTAGAGTTGCCACAAAAATAGTGAACAGGCTTGAAAAACATCTGCATGTAAATCCTGAAAGAGTTATTAGTTTGTCAGTAGATAGCATATGTGACAGAGTGAGATATGTCTGTGCTGAGTTACGATTTCTATTTGCATTCTGCTGAATGCTGGTCTGACCTTGTCTAAAGAATCTACTATACTGCATTGCAGTCACCCTGCCTGGAAATTCATTGAAGGAGTATAACTAAGAGGCCTCTGGGACTGTCAGCTTCACTACTGGCCTACCTCCAAGAAACATCTCATTTTATCATCAGAAGGACTCAGTAGAGGAGAAAGAGAAATTACAATTAGTGGAGCTGTTGTTTCTTAGTCTCAGCATGGAACACCAAGAGGACGTCATATCTAAAAGTACAGTTCTTCTGCCACTAGTGCAACCATTGCAACAAGTAAAGAAGACATAAAGGAAAGAGGACAGAGGAATCAGCTCAAAGACCAAATCAGCAAAGGAAGTCATGCTAAAGGGTAACATCCTCCAAGATTTTGTTTTCAAGTGCACACAAGAACATTCAAGTTCAGACAGATATCTCGATGAGTAGGAGACTTATTTGCTAAGCTTTAAATTACATCAAGCCTGTCACACTTCTCCAAAATAGATTGTACTAGAAATTCAAAGTACCAACAGCCCGAGTGAAACATCTTCAGTCAATGCACAGACTGAGGAGCTTGCACAACTTAGTTTTGGGGCCTGATGTGAGGTTGTTGTCAACATCTAGAGGCAGCTATCATCCAACACGGAAAAACCTGGGTATGCGCTAGAGAGTCACAAAGCTATCAACAGTTACTACACTTTACTGAAAGGGCGAGAAAAAGTTGACAGGTTATACAAATAGAAAAATGGAAGGTGGAAAACATGTATGAAAGCAAGTGCCTGAAGCTTCCAAGCACGCACTTTCCAATGTATCAAGGGAGGAAAAGGAAGTACTATGGGAATATGATAGGACTGACAGCCTGAGCTTTTGAAACTTTTGATTGGCTGGAGTAGTAGGGCTGGTAGAGGTGGGACTGAACTATGGAGTTTAAATGAGTAGTGGTGGAAATGGAGGTCTGGGAGGCCTTGCCACTGAAAATCAGGAACTCGGAGGCACTTATTTGCACCTATCAGAAGCCACTGGAGCTAATCATACAACACAATTTTTGAGATTCAAAAAAAAATTTTACCACCTTTAATCTCCATGCTTAACTTCAGCTAGGCCTAATCAACAGTCTCTTCTGTAATTCCCTAGATATTGGACTCTCTAATGTCTGATTGCAGGCTCAGTTAGGTTGGTAGCTCTGCATCTTGCAAGTACACTGTTGTTGTTTCAGCCTATAGGATTTATTCAGTTCTTTACAGCACTGACTATAAAACTGTGAAAAATAAACATTTGACTGACAGTTCAGCCCCTTCACTGAGTGGATAATGTTCATGTACAAGGTTTTTGACTAGTGAATGAATAACATTTAAATTTCTCCTCCATGCATATTATCACAAGCTGCTGTATGCCATTATAGGGTATCAGTAAGATTTTTCCATAACGTAGCAGAAGGAAAAAAAAAATCCCAAAACTGTAGACAGTAATTATGGAGCAATGAATGCACAGTGTACATTTTACAAAACATCAAATCTGCCTGAAGGTTAACTAATGGCATAAATGAAGTCTGTGTTTTGTGCTGCAACAGAAATTCTGTGAATAGGGAGAAACAGTAAATGAAAGCTTTCTATCCTGTTTCCATGCAAGGAAATTTCACACTTGCAGACTTTGTCATTATCCAGTAATACAATATCTCAGAAATAAGGTTCACAGAAAGCTTCCATAACCAAAATTAAATATTCATTTTATAAAATTATTAGACTTTTTTTTACTTCATTTACAGATGATTATGAAGAGAAAGTGCGAATCCTATTAAAATCTCTAATTTGCTGGTCAAAGAAACTATAACTGACTAATAATATTATTATCCACTGTAGCAATCTGATATATTTCCTCCACCAAGATTCAGAACAAGTTCTGTAGAAGAGTTTGAATACCACAGTGAGATATATCACACAAATATGCATCCCTTTTTCTGTCACAATGCACACTGTACTAATGATTCTTACATTACATCATATAATAACACTGTAGATGCCTATTCCAAAAAAAGGTAACAGTAGATATCTAGGTAAGTCTATTCCATATTTATGCTGGAGGTGATCTGCTTCATCTAATAACTGTTTTTAGGATGTAATCAGACAAGAACCCATAATAAAACGTGTTTTCAAAAATTGCTGCCACTACTGTAATTTGAGTGCTTATAGTGTCAATGTAAAGAAAAATAAGTATTCCTTTAAAAGCACTGCTACACAGAGAAATTCCTATATTTTAATTTGAGGATTAAAGACATTTTATTCTCCACTGCACTAGTCACAATTGTTATGGTTTAACCCCAGCTGGCAACTAAGCATCACACAGCCACTCGCTCACTACCCCCTTGGTGGGGTGGGGGAGAGAATTGGGAGAGTAAAAGTGAGAAAATTTGTGGGTTGAGATAAAGACAGTTTCATAAGTAAAGCAAAAGCCACACACGCAAGCAAAGCAAAACGAGGAATTTATTAACTACTTCCCATGGGCAGGCAGGTGTTCAGCTATCTCCAGGAAAGCAGGGCTCCAGCATGTGTAACAGTTACTTGGGAAGACAAATGCCACTGCTTCGAATGCCCCATCCCCTTCCTCTTCTTCCCCCAGCTTTATATGCTGAGCATGACATCATATGGTATGGAATATCCAGGACAAGGGGCAATGGGCACAAACTGGAGCACAGGAAGTTCCACCTGAACATGAGGAGGAACTTCTTTACTGTGATGATGACAGAGCCCTGGCACAGGCTGCCCAGGGACGTTGTGGAGTCTCCTTCTCTGGAGATATTCAAAACCTGCCTGCACGCGTGCCTGTGCAACCTGCTCTAGGGGCACCTGCTTTAGCAGCGGGGGTGGACTAGATGATCTCCGGACGTCCCTTCCAACCCCTACCATTCTCCATATAACAGCTTGGGGAGTTTACGTCTTGGACTTGAAAGGGTGTATTCTGTGTCCTTTTCTGTTTCTGCTTTCTACAGTCATAGGCATAAATAGGCACCTATGTTAATTTTTGTTTCCACAATTTTCGAAAAATTGCCATGAGGAAGTATTTTTGAACACTGCACCATTAATTTTTTTTAGCTCTGTAAATTCAGCAAACCATAGACTCAGGAGCAGGGTTAGCTATGGTATCTGGCATCATTTTTGTTCTCCATCTGTCTTAGAAAACATTTGAATTGTGAGTTGATAGTACTCTTTCCCCTTCATGCTATCAATCAACCCAGATATCAATACAGTCTGTTTAAGCATATTTTAAGTCCAAAAGTTAACTTCCCACCTTCTGCAGAAGGCAAATCCAACTCGTCCCTCATTTTTCTTCATAGATAAGAGTCATAAAAGTTTTCCATTCTGTTTTGGAAAAAAACCACAAGATCTTGTCAGTGTCATTTGACAGTAGTCTGTCTCTCTTGTAGGTGTGTGATTTTAGGTATGTTAAAAAATTTGCTTTCATATCCTTATGCTTTATCTACAACATTGTCAAATTTCAGTATGATAAAACAAAAAACCTTGAAACGGAATCAGTCCTCCCAAGGAAGGTAGGAAGGTAAAGAGGAAATAAAAATACAAGCAGTGCACACAGAATCTGAAATACCGGCAATATTTGATGTTTGAGCTGTATCACAGCTGTTCCTATATAGGGTAATGTATAATTTTTCTGGAGGAGGATTGTCAAGGCCGACTGCATTAACCTTGAAATACTGTTCCCTTAGGTTATAAATTTCTGCAAATCCAAAGTGTGAAGCTGTTTGGAAGAAACAGAAAAATCCCAGAACTGTAAGCTGTATTAGTAGTCAAGGAGACTGCTGTCTGATACCAGCCTTGAACAAACAGTACAGACAGAAATACAGCCTAGAACCAAACAGCTCCATTACAGTCTTGACAGTTAAGTCCTACACTTTGTATTAAAGATCTCCAGGTATGAATGCCAATGTCAATTAATGCTACCATTATGATACACAGTCTTGAATGGGAATCAAACCAAAGTAAAAATGAGAGGTCTCCCAAAATCAGAAGTCAGAGAGGTGTTTGAAAAAAAGATCTCTATCTAAAAATAACTTAATAATCATCCAAGATACAAGAACACTGAAGCAAAAACTGCCCTTATCTGGCACCTTCCCAGCTTTCATATAACTTCATGAAGAGTACAGGAGCAACCCTGGAGAATATGACATCTCAGGAGTCTCTCTGTTTTTTTCAGGCTAAATACAAATGGATCTGTTCAGTTTCAATTAAGCCACTTAAAGGCTTTTAACTTGCTCATTCGTAGGTTTACTGAGCAAGCAACACTGGAACTAAACACTGGAAAACAGTAATTTAATTTTTTTTTATTGGTTGTTTGGTTGGGGTTTAGGGGAGCTAGCAGGCATGTGGAGTATTAAAGAATTCTGATGTATAAAAGCTCTCTATCTTTCAGAGACTAAAGGAAAACTGTTCTCTGCTAGGCCAGGTAACTTCTGGCAAAGCTACTTATAACCTGCTCTTTTCATATTCATCCGCACTACACAGTGTTATTCTTTTCAACCTTATTTTTCTGATCAAAAGAAGAAAAATGTCTCTAATTCCAAGTTCATTCCCAGAGTATTTACTCTCCTCCTCGCATACCACTGAAGGATTTCCCAATATCTCTAGCAGAACAGCTGAACCAGCCTCTCTGGGAAGAATCACAGAATGGTAGGAGTTCTAACGGATCTCTGGAGATTATCTAGTCCAACACCCCTGCTAAAGCAGGTTAGCCTAGAACAGGGTGCACAGGAACGTGTCCAGGTGGGTTTTGAATATCTCCAGAGAAGGAGACTCCACAACGTCCCTGGGCAGCCTGTGCCAGTGCTCTGTCACCCTCACAGTAAAGAAGTTCCTCCTCATGTTCAGGTGGAACTTCCTGTGTTCCAGTTTGTGCCCATTGCCCCTTGTCCTGTCGCTGGGCACCACTGAGAAGAGTCTGGCCCCATCCTCTTGACACCTGCCCTTTAGATACTTGTAAGCATTGATCAGATCTCCTGAAGATGATGTTACAGCTGTAAATCTGGACAGACAGTCAGGAAAGAAAAAAAAAA
>VZSC01018199.1:0-36164 GCA_013398225.1 Steatornis caripensis | reverse complement strand
AGTCTAATAAATTATTTATTAATTGATATAACTAATTATATTTATTATATTTCTATTTTATTTAATTTAATAAATTAAATATTAATTGGACTGTTATGCTGAAATCACTGACTGAGATCCTAGCACCCATGTTACATGGGAGCTCCACCCAATGGATTAGAAAAAGACATAAAAACATCTATAAATTGTTAGGGGTGTTAAATCTGGAAGCCAAATCAACACTAGGCTGCCTACTTGCTAGGTAGTTTAGCTTGATATTCGCTGGTGACCACAGACTGACAGACACCCCCCACGCACAATGTGTACGCCTTCTCTCCCCAGCTGCTGTACGGCAGACGCATGGACTCTGTAGCCTATGGAGGACTCACACCAGAGCGTAGGAAAAGCATGTGAGAGAACCAGCAGTAGAGAGAAACCTCTATACACCAACCACAACTCCTCCTCACTGCCTCACTGAAGAGGCTGAGTGTGACCTGTGGCAAATAAAAAAAAGAATTTTTATCCTTAAAAAATTATGATAAATTTTTCAGAATAAAGCTACAGAACTTGCCAGCTATAAGTAGTACTGAATTTTTCTCATAAATCCCTGAGGTAAAAAACAAGGTAAAAAAATCCCTGAGGTAAAATAATAGGTAAAAAACCCCACCTTTTTGTTCTTGGACACCAAATGGACAACACTGGATTGTAAAGGAAGTATTTAAAAGAAATTGTTTCATAAAAGTGGCCCATTCAATTGATAAGTTCCCTTTTCTAGTTAGAAACTGACCAGTCATTAACTCTTTGATAGCACACCGAAACAAAGAAGTAAATAAACCAATTAGAACGCCAGGTTGTACAAAAAAAATCCCGTTGTTCTTCACTGCAACTAAGTACTGCACTTACACTTTTTTTCACCAAAGACCTGAAAAAGTGTTGCAACCAAACACATCTTAAGTAGAGCAAAGATGGTATGTTTCCTATACGTTACATTATACAAACTTATTTATTAAGTAGATGCATTTTTAATGTTTCTGAATTTATATGATCAGTATTTTTAAGCCTGCAGAAAATATTTATTTGGCATACAATAACATTGAACTGTGCATTTATTGAACATTGAAATGCTGAATTTTACAAGATAGTAATGTACTATTTTTCCGTATTATTGTATTGAGTAACAACCCAAACTTGGACTCGTGCTTCAGAAGAACCTCCTTCTATTTTCAAATGATCATAAAATACTATTACTAAGCAAATGTGGAGAACAAAAAACCTCTTGCTTCAGGGAGTCTTGCCTTCTTTTTGATCAAGGAAATTAGTTTCTGTTTTGCTTTTTCTTCTATTTCTGTATAGTGAAGAGAATTTTATTAAAACTGTGTATTTCTGTTGAGGTTAAAGAGCTATCTGTTGATGTATAGAGTGCCTGTGCATCTTGCAACTGAGTGCCTAGAATTTGTTCTTCAGCAATGTAAAGGTAAAAATGACATTTTTGGGGTGTAAAATCAAGTGAGACAATTAGTGGATAATACAGAGTTTCTACGCTCTTTATCTCAGCAGGCCCCATCAGTAATGATCACTAATAAATCCCTTTCACTCTCAATGGTCGTAAAAAGCCTTCATAATTTCCTTTTTGCAAAACAATTACCTATTTTTTCCCCCCACTGTTTGAAATGTAGTTCAGGACATCATCCCTGGGAATCTGATTTAGAAAGTGCTTGAAGAACCATTGGAGATCAAACACTGTTAGGAATACAATCAAGGTAGTAGCAATTCAGCTGCCTTCTTTGGTTGAGAAAGCCATTTCAGAGCCAGAAAAATAAGTTTCCCTTGTAGTTTCCCTTTCAAAAATGAGGCTTATATGCCAGGGGGGGAAATCATTAAAAAAGAAGAAAAAGAATGAATGACTTAAAGAATGGGTCCCAAAAAAAGAGTGACCCCAAATAAATAAAGGCCCTGAAGTTTTAAAATCAAACTAGTTTCAGCAGCTGTTACGTCTTTAATCTTTTTGTGTGAAAAGACATTAGCTTATAATAAGGGATGCTCAAGAAAAAGATGATAAATTCACCTGAAATGCACCTCAGCTCTCATAACAGAGGCATCATCAAATAAATACATAGCTTGGCAATTTTAAGAAAAGTAATATAAGCATTTGCCAACAATTTTTCATAATTTTTAATTCAAAACAACTCTAAGCCACTCCAAACCATCCCCAATTTATATAATCAAGTGATCTTTCAACATTTATTAAAATACATCACACATCAGACAAAGTAAGCTATCATTGTAGCATTTTGTAAAAAACAAGTAATTGCAGTAATAAAAAGCTAAAGGCTTATGAGTTGTTACATTCAGGAAATGGGGAAATAACATTATTTTTTCAGACGGAAGAAAATCAACAACTAAAGATCAGATAAAACTGATCAAAGGCACAGATATAGGACCAGAACCAAAAGTATTTATGCATAGAAATGCGATCCTGCTTCCTTCATTCTTAACAGAACCTCAGTGTCTATGTTTCCAGAGGAATGCAGACAACACCTCCACCTCTGATTCCCAGTCGATTGTGCTAAGAACGAAGGCATTCAGGGAGCAACTGTTTTAAAGCCACCTGGTAGCTTCCAGCCTCACAGACATTTCCAGAATTGAATTTCTAACTAACTGAAGTGTTATTGGTGAACACAGTGTTACAGTGTAGTCTTAAGGTTAACATGCTAATAACACTTAGAAAAGGACAGTTAATTCTCCTCTAGCAAGCCACAGGCTAATGTTTTTCACCCCTCTAATTCCTTCAATGTCAAAATGAAATTAAATGTGGAAAAATTTCAGTGTCTCGTTTCCTAAGAATATTGGCTTCATCACACAAGCGATCAGCACCTGAATATTCTTTGGCTAAAATTTTTTTTTGTTTGCAACTCTAGTTATGGAGAGAAAAATTGGAAGATCATAATGGCTATAACTAAGGAAGTTGTTATTTTCAGTTAGCTCCTCATAACAGACTGGGTGAGCTTTCCTAACACAAATACCATTAGATTTATCTCATTGCACGTCACTGAAATAATAAGGTAGAAGCATTTACTTGGTCATTTACTGTGTTCTCAGCCAAAGAAAAAAATGTACTGCAGGCAGTGAAACTAAAATCAGTGGCAATATCCAACCTCTTTAGCACAACAGAAATACCCTAACCCCAACTTGTTTGTTCTCAGATCTCTCCAATGTATATATGTATTATAACCGATCTCATCTTTGGCAATTAAGATTGATATATCTGTGGAAAATCTCCTTGCAGCATCCACAAAAAAAAAACCGCAACTCTGCTTCTCAAGTGCAATAATGTCTTTGAGAAAGCATGTGGGAATAAATTAGAGATGTCAGTTGGTGAATTTCAGCTATAGGTTAACTAATTTTTACATAAACTACAGCTGAAATATAGTGCACAATCTCTAATGTTTTGGTCACAACTGGAATATGGTATTATTAAGACAGGTATCAGTCTTCAGTTGCTTGCGGCTTTGTCAAACTTGCACATCCTGCAGAACTTTAAAAAACACGCATTCCAAGATTTCTGTCTGCACCAGCTACATTTCGGCAGGTTACCTGTCCCTCTCAATGATGCATTGCTGAAGGCAAAATAACACAAGTGAAGCTTCAATATGAGGGAAAGTGCTAAACCCCTGTGAAAATGTTAGGGGAGCTGGCGAGGATGAACAGACGGAAGGAATACTTGTGAATCTAAAGGTGATGGGGATGAGCGAAAATGGTTTTTCCATTGCGAGTTAAGCCAACTGTAAATTAGTGGGACAAGAAAATAGATAACAAGGAAGATACAACTTACCTTGTGAAGAAATACAATGTAGATCTAAGTGAGAATATTGTGAGATACCTGAAATCTGGGAAGTAAGAAGAGCTAGGGTTTGGACATGTTGGAAGCAATGGTACAGAAGACGTCAGACAAAAGGAGGAATGTGTCAAAGAAGGTGCATGCAGCATTCAGCGCCCCCTCTTCAGTCTCAGCACTTTGCTTGTGTCAGCAAACATCAGTGAACCCTACCAGCTGTGCCACTCTGTGAGATCTTTGATACCACTTACATTTATTAAAACATTTCTGAAAAGGATATGTTAGATGTATTTAAGAAAAAAAAAAAAAGAAAAAAACACCTCTTCTCCAAATAAAAGACACTGTGTGAGAGGAAATGAAAAATTACAACATTAGACTTGAGAGTTTGAGTGGCTTCTAGACAAATATCCTGTATGTTTGACAAAAATCTGTTCTGCCGCTATATATTGTGAACCAGTAAATGAGAGAGGAAAATTCACTATGATTTTTTGAATTACACCGTCATGCCCACAAATCTTTGCAAAGTTCTAACGAAAAGACTTTTTTGACTTTTTTTGTTTAATTAAGATCATAGAATTGTAATACAATTGTAATTTTATGATTCAAGCTAATAAGATTAGAAAAAAACATCAAGGAGGTTCGCTATTGCTATACCAGTATCCTCTCCCTGGCTACTCAGTTTTTGTCTTTTTCATGTTTTGTTCTTCTTTCAGCATTATATTCTCAGAAGCTGCATTGTGCCTGTTACCATGGAAAATAAAACTGTTTTCAACAGTTTACTTACCCACCCCTTATATTAGTTTAAGTCTAACTAAATTTGCCTTCAACTTCATATTTTAAGTAGTGTAGAATCTACTTTGTGAATGTGGTTACTTTTCCATCAAAGGTAGGTCTAGATGAGAATTTGTTGATTAAGTCCAAATCATCAGAGCTGACTGACTGCAGATAAAGCTAGCATAATCAGTTGCAAAAATGGTAGGGTCTGTATGGATCTTTTTTGGTTATGGCAGGAACAACTGAGGATCAAAACTTAAAAGCTAAGTGAGAAAAATAGGCAATTATACAGTTTTACAACTGCAGCAACTGAAGATGCTCATGGTTTCTCAAAATAGAGCATACTCTTAGGTGCATGTATTTAATAGCCCCTATGCTAAATACAGCCTTATTTTTCTCTTTTGTTATGAAACTGTACCTTCTGTATCTCAGAAACAATGAAATAGTATTTGTAGTTTGTTTCTGGTTTTAATAACCCTAGAGGGACTGTTTTGTGTTTGAGCATCATCTTGGTTAAAACCTGTAATGATTACAAAATCATTACGAGAAGTATCCCACAGGAGACTCAGTAAGATATTCTGTTGCAATATTTTGAAGCTAAACTTTGAAATTGCCATACCAGCTAAAAAGGCATTTCTAAAGCACAGCTGACAAGATTAGCATAGTACCTTTAAATATTGTGTAGATTGCAAGAGTTGACTACCCACAAAGATAAAGAATATCTTTCTCCTCTCTCTCTAGTGATTTTCCTTTTCGGGGCATACATGCAGCCAAATCACTACCCTACAAGCCACAAACAAAGAAATGTGTAATACCTTCTCACCCAGTAAGTGTAATTCTCTGTTGTCAAGGCAAAACATAAGAACTTTTTTTTTCATTAACTGATGAAGTTTATTCTTAAAATTGATTTAGCATTTACCTCTTCTTCTCTTACCAGAATTTAATGAATCCATCCACTCAAATAGCTGGTAAGCATTTTCAGTTTCCAGACTAAAATTATTCGTGGTTACAAAGATGAGTGGGACTGTAAAGCTGTCTAGGAAACTGAATTAACACCTGGACTATTTTCTTATCCTTAACATAGAGATGCTTCTACAACACTTACCTCCAACATTATCAAGATTAGCACCAGCTACCACGCACCCACCAAAGCCACATTCACAAATGGCAGAAACATAACCACATCTTCAGGTTTTCCGTCCCTCTAAACATTTCCAGAACCTATTCCAATTTTAATTTTTTTTTTTTCAGTATTCCAGATGAGGTGTTCTGCCAGTGCCTTACAGAATATCACTGATAACTTTAATGTTTCTCCTGGAAACAACTTTTCTGATGTCCTGGTTTGACCCAATGCAGTATTCCATCCCATACACATCATGCTTAGTATAAAGCTGAGGAATCACAAGGGTCACTCCCTCTCCTGTTATGGCCAGGGACCTGAGGGCACTGAGGAGCTTTAATGGCCCTAAGCAGCCTCACCTGGTGCTTCTGCCCACACCTGTGGCCCAGGAGCCTATTTCAGCCCAGCATGGGGCTGTCAGTGGGGTTTTGGGGATGTTGCAGGATACTGCTCTCCAGCTCCTTGCTCAAGTGTCTGAGGAGGAGTCTGCCTG
Organism: Steatornis caripensis; assembly: GCA_013398225.1. Lineage (NCBI taxonomy): Eukaryota > Metazoa > Chordata > Aves > Caprimulgiformes > Steatornithidae > Steatornis > Steatornis caripensis. The sequence continues at coordinate 29,963 of VZSC01018199.1, read as the reverse complement.
AATACTCTACCTCTGATCCTGATCTGTACATTCCTGAATCCAATTCCTGCCTGCTGCTGAGTACAGTCTGGGACTTTCCTGGGGCATGCCTCACAGCATCTGGGTAACATATTCATTATGGGGGGGGGGAGCTCAATATTGGTTTTGTGTATATTTGTATGTATTTCATTATTATTTTTCCTATTATTATAATACATTATTATTGTGGTTAGATTAAAGCTGTCTTAACTTTTCCAACCCATAAGTCTCTTTCCCTTTTCTCTTTTGCCCCTTTTGAGGAGAGAGGGAGTTAATAAAGAGCATCTGTTGTCTGTTTAATAGCCAGCCCATCTTTAAACCCTGACATCTGAGATAGATAACCTAAGGTTACAATTAAGTTTTCCAAAAACAGATCACATGGACAATTCAGGCTCAATATGTAGTTGAATAAATACACACAGATTTGTATTCCTTAAGTTGCTTCCAAATTATAAGCTTCCTGCTTCTGGTAAAATTCTCCTTGTCTCTGTATAAATGACTTTGGATTTAATACTGTTCAGTTTCATGTAATTTCTAATATCCTATTCCTAAAAGCTATCCAATTCATCATGTCTAAAATCCAGTCCCTTTCTATATACATGAGTTTTCTATTTGATCAACAAGTTCAATTAACCTATTTCTAATTCTCCTTTTCTCCCTAGTATAGTCAGCCTGCAGTTCTCAAAGAATCCTATTTGTAAGTAATGTTCAAGTCTGCCACATGCTATTTTCAGCAGATATCGCATCTTCTCACCTGCACCCAGTAAAATAAGTTTCCTAACAGTCTTCACGCAATCAAACTTGAACGAACACTTTTGCTTTGTGATAGCATATGATATGTTACTGAAATCTTTGTGATTCAGATCTACCATGTTTCTTTCCATATAATCAGTTATATCCACCCAGACAATCAGTTATATTTCAACATGACAGATTAGTGTTATACTATCTACATTTGTTTATATTTATAGTTTGCTACTGTTTCTCTTGTTCTTCCATCTTATATTACACTGAGTTGCTCTAATTTCTTTCCTTGCACTACTCCTGCTTAAATATATATATTTGTTATTTTCCATTCATTCATCACCACCTGTGACAGGATCTAAAAGTAGCTACCATAAGAACTACAATTTCACACGTTAGTAAATAATACTTTTGCTTAAAACATAACTCATTAGCTAATAACAAAAGTTTAAATGTCTGGCAAAGGCATTTTTGAAGTGATTTGCTGCCACAGACTGGTGTTTCAATACTTGAAACCAAAGGTTGGGGATTTGACTAAGAATCAATGGAACAACTTTCAATTGTTAAGAATTTTGTGGTAGCAGATTGGTATCCATTTTTCCAAGCTAATGAAAATAAATTATTCCTAATAAACACAGGGCCTTGTTGCAATTAGCATACACTGAAGACTTGCCGAGGCTTCATAACTAACACGTATGTTAATGCCACATGCAATGAAAAACCCCTGCATACATATTCGCCTTGAAGATCAAAATTTGATTAAGGCACTTCATGCCATAGCATGCTACTTTCAGTGTCTTATGCAAAACTAACAATAACAGAAATGTCTAAATCTGCATCACGGAGTGCTGCATACACTCAGATCATGCAAGTGGGTGACTTCATTTCTTATTCAGATTCATATTTATATCATACATACTGCCTTGAGTGCTAATAAGGCCTGAAGTCAAGCAATCCTAAAAAGTTCTAGACTGCTGCTTCATGTGACACGTCAGCAAGGCAGTGTAACTCTTTAAGAATGTGTCTCATAGTCACTTATCTGAAGAAGGTCTTGGTTGCACTTGTAGTTAGCTGCTTGTAATCAAGCCATGGTGTAAAGGTGTGGTTAAGATCATGACTGAAACAGGCAGATTAGCCCAGGTTCAGTACTCAAAATGTCTATGATATGATCAGAGCAACTTCATGTGAAAAAAGGCAGATGTGAGAGTCTTCCCTTCCTCCCACGACTTCTGGTAAGTGAAAGCTCTTTGCGATAGCTCTCTGCCAGGCCAGGCCAGTCCAGACAAAAGTATTGTATAAAACTTTGGTGTGTTCTGTAAATTGCATATATGTAGTCAAGTAAATGACTTAAAATGTACACCGAGACACACAAATGTCAAAGTGTTACTGAACTTACAATTTTGACTTTCAGTTGTGAAGATCCATTTGTATGCTTCTCCCTTCTTTCTCTTCCCTTGTGCCCCTTTCCCTACTTTAAATGTGAGCAAAAGATATCAAGCCTTTTTTTCACTGAAAGCAAAGATATCTCTCCTTGAACCACTGGGAAGGAATATGTCAGCAATGGCAATGAGAAGTACATCTTCCAGATGGAAAAGGCTGAGTGACGTGAGGCAGTTTACTTCTTTTACACGCAATAAAAAAGTCTTTAGAAATAGTTCACATAGCTCCAGGGTCTGCTTCAAGCTTTTCTAGTTTTACTCTAATACCAAGGTCAGCATTGCACTTTTCATTCCACAGATCCCATTCCCAGTCTGAATGAACACTGAACAACAGTTTTATATCCTTCAGTATCATCATGATTTATTCACCAGAGACTACTTTTCTCTTTTATCTAGGTTCAACCCAGCAACGTGACTAAGCACTGTCCTTATGAATTTACATAAATATGTAAGACTTTTGGTCTCTGGGGTTTGTGGTGAGTGTCCATGAAGGCACTGGGTCTCTTGACAGCCGACTGTGAGGTCTGATGATTTAGTCAAGTTTGAAGTAACCACTCCCATTCTAGAGATTGATGTACATCTGAGCTCCAGGTGATGTTGGCTCGTCTGCTACAATTTGGGCTTTGATGATAATTTGGGGGTCTCTGCTGACACACAGGTGCCGTTACATTAGACAAGGCTTTAGCACAGTATCATAGGAATAGCATATTCTGAACAACAAAGGTTTGTAGAAATTACACCTGACTAAACTATGGCATAACCAAAGGGAAAAGTAACATTGATTGTGTCCATTTTTTCACAAAGGTTGGAGTCTGAAACTTGCAGATTTTGAATTTACCTCAAAGTGGCTAAAACTAGCTTGCCATACTGTATTGAGATTCAGCAGCAACTTTTCTTTTGGGGTTAATGGAAGATATGAGAGCAGAAGATAACTTTAAGCTTATATACAGGATATCTTTAAAGGAGTTTTGAAGATTGAGTGAAATTATCCAACTATAAAATTTTGGTTTGATTGTTTGGCTAGAAAATTCCCTTCCTGTTGACAAGAACAGACGGAAATATGAAAGAAATGTTGGGTATTTTTGTGAGAGGATACAAACAAGGTCCCAACACCTGCGTTGAAAAATACAAAAGTGATGTAAATACTGATACGCAAACTCCAAACCTTGAGTTGAAATCTTCACCATCAAAACAAAGTCAGATATTATTCAGCTGGTCAAACTGTTATGTTGTGTTGGTTTTCCATAAATCAGCATTTGGCAAGTGTTACATGGTGCAAATAAATCTACAAAAGAAAAAAAAATCATTAATTTGAAGGGCAGAGAACTACTAGTAGATTTATTTCTTATTGTTATCAAAAGATTCACTCTCTCTTCTACAATTATTTTCCTAAAACTAAAAAAAAAAATAAAAATAAAAAAATCGAGCATTATATTCAACTCTTTTCCATGACGGAACAGGAACCAACAAGGGAGACCAGAGGGACAAAACTGGCACGCTGAATTCTACTCTAAAATCTCTGAGTCTTGGGAGTGGATGATCAGTAACAACCTAGTCTATTTCTGCAGCATCAGCTGATATCAAATTACTTTCCATTCTTTAGAATAATTTATTCTCTTCACTTTAGTGACCACAAACAAAATATAACATATATGGATTTTTACTGGATATTCATCAGGAGAAAGCATGATATTACAAGAAAAAAAAAAAAAGTTGGATAATTTCCAGGTGTCTTTTTTCATGTTATAGATTAATTTCTTATTTCATCCTCCAAAGAACCTACAAATTCACTTCCCAGGAAGTTTCATCTGTGATTTCTTTTATGTACTAATGCTGGGCACACACCTCTCATTCCTTGAAGAATTTTATGCACCACTCCAGATTTGTACTTCCTACCCAGCAGCACTGCTTTGTTATCACCAGAAACGCATTAACTCGTTTTCTGTTAAATGAAGGTCCTGTATAGCCAGATAAGAGGAGATGGAGGATCAGGTGGAAGAAATGAAAAGCACCTGGATGGCAGGCAGTTACTAACTATTAAGACCGGTATCATACACAGTAATAAGTATGCATACATTCCTTTTCTAAGTAACATGGATGCCAGGAAAGACAAAGTTGCTGGAAATGTCATAGCCAGCAGGATACAGGCCAAGCACCTTTTTATGTATCAGCCAGCACATCCATTTATAGTGAGTTTGATGCTGCACTGTTTGAATAGGCTCTTATGTCACAGATAAATATTCCATGTTTGTAGTATGAGGTAGCCTATAGAGATTTATTTCCTCTTTCAATGAAAAATTACCAACTAAAGCCCATCATTCACCATTTAAACGGTCACCAGCCAGTGACTAACAGCTAGCCCATTTGATCACTGAGTAGTACCTTACTGATATGAAGTCATATTTCATGGCAGCTGTTAACTGAGAAACAGAAAGAAAATGCAGGGCTCACAAGAGGGCTTTTGACAGTTGCTGCCATGAAATGTTTTCATTTGTCACTGTGACAGTGAACAACAAGATACTGACTGAAAAAGAGGGCATGAGGACACAGCTGTCTTCAGCTAACTTTCACTGAGCCTTGATACACACACACATAAACACACTTGAGATTATTTAAGTTTTCCTGATTGTCCTCAATAACGTTATTAACCACTTATATTTTAGGTATATATATACAGCTAATCATGTTATCACTGATGCCACAGTCATACGTAACAACAATGGATGCAGTCCCAATTTCATTAAAATCTGTCTAAATCTAAAGGATTAATATTTTGTTAATCACAACTTTTCTTATGACTTTTGGTTTAATTATTTCCCATGGACAACAAAGTTTTCCATACACTTTCCCTGGTTTTCCCTACTATTCCAAGACATTTCCCGAGATCTTTTTTTTTTTTTAAAAAAAGGAAATTCCGTTTGCATTTGTGAAGAAACACCTTTCCCATTCAAGTTTANTTTTGGTTTAATTATTTCCCATGGACAACAAAGTTTTCCATACACTTTCCCTGGTTTTCCCTACTATTCCAAGACATTTCCCGAGATCTTTTTTTTTTTTTAAAAAAAGGAAATTCCGTTTGCATTTGTGAAGAAACACCTTTCCTATTCAAGTTTAACAATGTTTTCTTCCTACACTTGAAGTCATTCTTAATGTCATTTATTCTCCAGATAATGCTTAAATCAATGAAACAATCATTAAAGCATTAACCTTAACCAGATATAATATGCCTTTGGAATTAAACACGAAAAAGTAACCCTATTATCTCTTAAGTATTGTTAGCATCATGCCAACAGCAGTATAGTGTCTATAAGCTGGTTTAGATGCTCCTTCCATTACACTTTGCATTAGGCAAAAGATACAGCTATCGTAACCGTTGCATTTTCAGTAATATGTGCCACTGAAAAAATACGTCAAAGTAGCAAAAGTCAAGTCTTATTTCAGAAGAAAAAAAAAAACACCAATTAATAAGCCATTTTTGTCCTGGAGAATAACAGTAACAATATACTTAATTTCCATGAAGACAAAAGTCAGTGTTTGATGTCATGTTGAGCAGCCCTACTTCTAGAATAGCTTTTACCTCCATTAATCTATGACTAAAATCAAGCCCTTGCCTATTTTCCCACCTTTTTTTTTCTTTTTTAACTTTTTCCCCCAAACAGGATATGATCCTGTTATAAAAGTGAGGATCATTCATACCTTATAAACATCCATTGCTATGTCACTGGTCTTCTTGAAAGCTTAGAAAAGCTGCCTTTGTTTTTGCTGGAAAACATTCAAAAATGCCATATATAAGCCTGGTAACAGAGGCCTAGGAGAGAAAACCAGTCATATTCAGAGTCCCAGGGAAGAAGGAAGGAAATCAGTTGAGGTTGCTGTGATGACATGAAAGGGAAATGAGTAAGACTAATGAGCAGGTCTGAAACATGCAATTAGTTTTGTTTACAATGTTTGAGGAAATTGCAGTTTTAAAACATTAAATTAAAAGGAAGTTGTCTCTAACCTTTATAATTGTAAAGACACATGAACATCTGAAGCAATTAAGTATGCCCAAATATGCTTAGGATTGATATCTGCCCTGATCTATAATATAGCTTGCAGACATGAAAGACAAAACATCAAACTGAAAAGCAACCTGTTTTAAGAGAGGTGGTTTGGAGAAGCTGAGGCTTCTTTCAGGTGCGGTTTTCTTTGGCAGGGGCAGATTACCAGGAATTGTACGTGATCTTGTACAGTACAGCAGCTGTTACTAACACCGAATAATGAAGAACAGGGTTTGCAAAGGCTGTCTGAGCAGCTAGCTGAGTATGGCCATAACCAGAGGGTGATGAATAGAGTTCAAACAGCAGTGGTTAGCTGAGCACAAGTGGCCGACTACTTCTTGGTGCAAGTCATTCCTTGGACAAAAGGTAGCACCAGTCAGAGGATATGGAACCTGACAATCATAAAGTTTAGAGTGCAAGCTTGCCTTGTAAGTGAGCCATAGAGAAGGGTTTCAAATAACTGTAGACATACTTTAAGAACAGAATATTTACTTGTTATTCATTAGCCTGTTTATCTTATTTCTAAATTGATTGAAAGCAAAAAAGGAAAGACATTTATCAAGCTATTTGATTTCCCTCCCAGAGGTGGTGATGGGGGAAGATTGTCTCAGCAGTATCTCACAATGTTTCAGCTTTCCCAGGATGCTGAGTACGTGCGCAAATTGGTATTTTTTGGAGACCTCCAAAATCTGCACCTATCCTTTGTTGCTCCCGCTTAAGTCTTGGCAGAAAGGCAAGGCAAAGAAATTCCCCAAGATTATAATGTTTCTGAGCCTACAGGTCTGTCTTCCTTGAAGTACTCCATAAACTGCAAGTTATCATTTGCCACAGGACAGAAATACTGTGGATAGAAAAGAGACTGAGTAGAGCATAGTGTTAGGGTACAACGTTCACTGTTGTCCTGCGTGTCAGCTGTTCCAGGAGACCTTGCTCACCTAGTCACATTCCCAACTTCTTCAAGCTAAAAAATAACGAAGTCTCATATTTGGTATAAGATTAAGCATTGTTCTTAATAAAAAGACGATATCTGAAAATATCACAGATCTCAAAATATATTAATAATACTTTGCTGTTTATAAGTTCTTCTCCTGAACTCACCCAGCAGACTTCAAGTCTGACTCCCCTATGGTTAAGCTTCTCACGATGTGGAGAAACCAGATACTCTCCCCAAGGAGCTGATCCACAGAATGGTCAACATACAAGTGTCTGAAGTGTTGCATGTCACTGGCCTAAACAACTTTTCAAATTGTCATCATTACTCTGTCAAGGAAAAATGTGGCCATTTCTATCTCTTCATACACTTGCTCTTCATGTTCCCATTTCCTCAAATGATTCTACTGTCTATCTCCTGTGTCTGTCTCTCCCACACTTTCATCAAAAACTGTTTTGCTCTGCACTCTTCATTTCCTTGTGTCATTCACTGGATTAGAGTAGCTTTCCATTCTAAATAGAGAGAATATGGGGAATAATTTCTGTGTTTCAATAAACACTTCAGAGAAACCCATTTTAGAATACCAAGTTGCTCCCAGGAGCACAGACCGCTTTTCCTTCAAATAAAAATCCGGTTTAGTATAGGGACTGGAATTATCTTTAATAACTTTATTTAGCAGTTGATATATAGAAAAAAGAAAAAAAGAAAGAAAGAAAAAAACCCTATTTGATCAACTAATGTATCTGTATCTTGATTTTCACTTATCTTACATCCATAAAGAAACTGGGCTTGGTGCCAACTTTACTATGTGAAATGACTTTTTTTCACATTCAGCAAAAGCTCTCTTGATACAGAGTCCCCGGAGAATATAAAATGAGTTCAGCCTTCCTCAGCCATGTTACTCGTAACCTGCAGGCATTTTCTTTTAAATAGTGTCAAAATCCAGTAACTCTAATAAAAGGTGTAAATTCCCAGTACAAACAAATGTGAACTTTAAAACAGACACACAAAAAAACAGCCAACAGTACTATAGTCCAAGTTAGGATCCATTACCCAGAGTCTGTGATTAGTCAACATCTTCATGTGAATATGGTACTTTTCTCAGTTATGGTTATGCAGTCAAAAGCACAGATAATTCTTTGACATTTCTCATCCTCAGGTTAAATACAGCTAGATCTCAGCAGAGAATTGCAACCTGGCTTACTGAATTATCAACAGGAGAAAAAAAGCCAAATTCAAAACAGTTGGAAGGCTTCATGCTGCTAAAGCGACTGGACAGAACCACTTAAATCTACTGAATAGTCAATGGTCAGATTCAGAAGCTGCACTCCCAGTGAGCAGTTTGAATGGCAAGCCATTGCCTTGTTGGTCAAGGGCTTGCCTATGTCAGCAAAGGCTAATCCTATGTTTCCCAGTGACAAGGCACTGCAGGGTCCGGTGGCTCCCTGGGACTGGGAACACTGGGAGCTCTCCAGGGTGGGTCATGGCATGGCCTGGCAGCCAGGATTATATTTGCACTGGGATGTTTTAAATGCTGACAATTCAGTAATGTTCTAGTTTGCCTCCAGCTTCCTAGAAAGAGAAACTTCATCAAAGTTTACCAGAAAAATTATAAGGTAGCAATCTACTTTTTGCAGTACAGAGCCATAGACAATACTTAAAGTGTGCCACTGATAAGTACAACTTCAAAACAGATTCAAGATCTTCTGTCATGCGAAAGCTCAATATTTGAGCTTTCGTTGCCCATTCACGCTATCTCAGCACCAAACCACATACTTGGAGGCTGTGAATGCAGCTTCTGTTTAAAATCAGGGGAGAGTCACATTTCTTGCTGTTAAAACACCATACCTCAAACTTCTCAAATTTTACCCTTAGAAAATGAAGCAACAGTCATTACCTATTTACAGCTGCCTAACTTCAGTTAATACCCTTACTTTGTTTGCTATTTTAAACATTTGCCTTATTATTGGTGTCATTACCATTGGTGGTAAAAAAGAATTTCGAGCTAGTACTCCATTCTCAGAAATTAACCACACAGATGTAAGCAATGGTCATCCAGCTGACAGTAAATTGAAATTGCTTCACCAGACTTAGTTCTGTAACATAATATTTATCCAATCACTCTACTCTTTGTGTTGGCCACATGTTCCAAGACATCCACATCTGAATATGAATAAAAAATCACACTTTGAAAAAAGACACCTTGAAACAGCAGGACTGAAAAGCTAATACAACTGCAAGGAATAGTGGAAAGCACAGACTTTTTCCCTAACTGTTTATTGATAACTACATAATTTAAAAATATTTATTACTGTCCATTATTTCTTTCATGTTTATAGACAGTCTATTAGGGAATTATAGCTTTTTTATTATTTTTTACTTTAGAGTTTGGGTTTCATTTTAAAATATATATGCCTCATTGTTGGTGTTCCATGAGAAGTGCAAAATGTCAATATGTCATTGTTAAAAGGTCTAGCTAAACATATACTCTGTTCTTTTGGGGAATGAAAGATTTTTGCTTAAGCCTCAGCTAAAGCTACTTTTCTTCTGCACTAGTGTGTAGAAGCAATACAAGAGGATAATCTCCATCACAGTCAAAAGCATGACACTCTTAATACTGGCAGAAGTACTTTTCTTTAGCTTCAACAACACAATCAAATGACAGAGGCAGAATTTCTTAACTTCTGATTCAAAGGTAGGAAATTCAGAGCAGTCAGCCTGAGTGTTCTGGATGTGTGAACCTGCACCTGTGTTATGAGTAGAAGTGTTAAATCGGGAGCTTGATGATTATGGAGGGATTTCAGCCACTTAGGTTAGCTTGTTGAACTAGATATATGTAAGTTCTGAGGTTAATAAATCTTGAAACGGAGCCCCACGTGACTCAATAGACAATACCATGCCTGTTAAAGCTCTGTAAGCAATTTCTTTAGTACCTGCCACACTTTTCCATTTTAGTACGGTTTGTAACTACTGAATGAAGATGCTAATTCTTTATTGTTGGTTGCTCTTTCCAACTGTAACTGATTATACCTCTATCTATCTGAAGTAATGGTGCAGCACTCAAAGCTGCATGAGCCTCCATATTTTGTCTCTAAATCTGCATAGCCCAAATCATTAAAAATTCAGCCACCCTCCTCTTCTGGGGTAACAACAGCAGCCACTGGTGAGACTCAAACATATATACCCTCATTTAACACCTCATCCTTGATTTAGCAAACTTGTAAAATACTCTTGCTTCTCTCCTTCAGAATATCTACAATTTAATTATGTTTGTCGTAGAAGTTAAATACATACCAACTGCTTTCACCCCAGTCATGGTGGTTTCTTCTCGTTCAACTGATGCCGTAAAGTGAAAAGACAAAACCTTGCAAAAGACAAGTAAATATAGGCCAGCTCTAATGAAATCAAAACATCAATATATGAAGAAGAGCATTAGGCTACCAAAGAGTAAAGTCAACTTGTGAGAACTATTCTCTCCCACTCGGCCTTGATTTGAAGTGCGTATAATTTCTCAGTCTCACTCTCACCCTTTGCTTGCTTTTTTGCCCCATCAGAATCACAGAATAACAGAATCACAGAATCACAGAATGGTAGGGGTTGGAAGGGACCTCTGGAGATCATCTAGTCCAACCCCCCTGATAAAGCAGGTTAGCCTAGAGCAGGTTGCACAGGAATGCATCCAGGCGGGTTTTGAATATCTCCAGAGGAGAAGACTCCACAACCTCTCTGGGCAGCCTGTTCCAGTGCTCTGTCACCCTCACAGTAAAGAAGTTCCTCCTCATGTTCAGGTGGAACTGCCTGTGTTCCAGTTTGTGCCCATTGCCCCTTGTCCTGTCACTGGGCACCACTGAGAAGAGTCTGACCCCATCCTCTTGACATCCACCCTTTAGATGTTTGTGAGCATTGATCAGATCCTCATCGACCAAGGGCAAGAGTAACGTAAGTAAGATTAAGCCTATTTTTTTTGTTGTTGCTACTGCAATGAGGGTTTTTCTGTGATTAGTCTATAAGACATACTGCAACAACCTTATACTAAAAAGGAATCGATGCAGCTGTTTCCCATCTTTTTAATATAACCACTCACGTAGCCACTCACACATACGGCATCTAATCAACCACTGCATTTAATACTCAGTGACAGCACTGATTACCAGCTATTTAAAATCCCTGTCTCACTCCTGATTTAATAATTAGTGATGCTTATGATAGCTTAATGTATATGTTATGAAGTGTGAGAAATGTAACTATCCCAAACGTTCCCTTTCTCCTTGTGGCAACTGGGGCTATCATTACAAATAAACACTCAGCATCTGTATCAATGTTCAGTCGCACAAGGAGCAAGAGGCATATGTCAGCAGCATTTGATTTTTGTTGCTGCACACACCATTACTCACTCAGTTTGTTGTACTTGTATCTAAGCCTTTAAATTTGCAGACTTGCCTTTCCCACTGTGCATTCGTTGCCTTTTGCTGTCAGTTCAGCCTTGTCTGGTAACCCTCAGCACTAGATAATTGATTACTCTTCACTATCCCTTTGTGCAAAAAGTGATACTAAAATGAAACTGCTACCTTTAAACTGTTGTGCAGACTTCACACTGCAGTATTAACAATATGCTAAAGTGCTATCTCCAAACTATACCATAAAGTTTATTGTTTTAATTAAAATGTTCCCTGTGCTCTCTAAAGAAGATGATCCTTGCTTTCCCTTTGCTGCTCACTTACGAGTCATAAAGAGTTTCTAATTATCCTATACAAATTTTGGAATGGATTGACATAATTTGACTTCCTCTGTGTTATGCTGCTTTCATGTACGTACAGGTGTGCAGATGGATACATTTCATCAGTGAAGCGTATTTAGTGGAATATGCCATAGTTTACTTTTCCAGATAGGACATCAACAGAATGCGTCACCAATATGTGCTGGCATTACAGCGACCGAAATGATCTTTCCCCCTATCTTTTGTCTGCTGCTAACATTTGACTTGCTCTTCCTGGAACTCACTGACTGACCAAGCTGAGTGAAGAAAAAAAGGTGGGATCAGAATGTAGAAGGAATATTAATGATAGCCAGGACTATTTAGTACCCAAATAAGAACTGAGTACCAAAATGCCTGATGCAACCTTAGTACGGGAAGGAAGCAAACACTTTTCATCACTGAGGACTCACATCTCACTTTCCAAAATGACTGGTGTAAATTATAGCCAGCTGTTCACATGAATGCTTGGCCACACAGTCTAAAAAACAAAGTGGGATTACACAAAGAGGGATAGTCCACCAGAATTAACCACATATGCTTACTGCCAGCTGCTGCTGTTTACCATAGAACTTGAGGACCTTGAAGGTCCAAAACTGACCAGTCAAAATCCTTCCATCTCATGATTTTGATCATTAAGGTTGTAAATATTAGCATAATGGAAAGACACCTGCTGAAAGTTTTTTCTCCAGAAGATATGAAATGCATACATATAAGAGCCTTGGCTAATGTATACATTTTACTCTGGCTGCTATTCCTCACCTGTTTTTAAGCATTGTGTCTTTTTCTGCTCACTTAACTTAATCAGAGCCACCGGAAAGCACCTGAACATTAAGCCTCATAAAATCTATTTAGGTGTTTCCTCAACATGAACACAAACCCTCACCACCGCAAAGAAAAGTATTTTTAAGTTTACAGGACACAGCATTAGATGCTTCATATAGAAATACGTCCTCTACAGATGGCTTACTTTGTTGTGACTTACTCTCAGCAAGACTTTACAAACTAAAACTACGCTGCTGCTGAACATAGTGAAACATTTATGCCATAAGATAATTTTTCCAAATGAAACAGGCAAATCCAAAACTCTGCAGAAAGATGGACATGTATTTCATTGTAGAGATAGCATTTTAGATTCACTAAGGATATATCAATCAATTTTGGCATTTTGGGGTGTTTGGGCTTTTTTAAATGGAAGGAACTCCTTAATCAAACTTACAGCATTTAATAATTGACTGAAATACAGAGTTTAAAACATTTAAAAATTTGAAGCACAATGTGAAAATTTAGTTCTATTGTGAATACTTGATAATTGAAATTCTACTAGGTCCTTCTTTCCATTTGCATATACTAGGATGTAGCCACATTAAACAAGCCCCTGATCATGAAAAATATAGACTCGTTTATTAATATGATCTCAAAATACTCTTTTCTGTGGTCTAATTCCAAGTACGTGTTTCCCTGAAGAAACAACAATACTTATTATCACTGAAAGTTTACAGTTTTTTCAGTTTTAAAAAACCTTCTACAGTCTGTATTTTTCACAACTCAGCATGTGGCTGTTGGTATAGCTAGTGATAAATCCACAATTAAATTAATTTACAGTTTTACAAGCAAAATAAAATTAAGCTGTTGTCTTCTAAATGAAGGAGAATCAAAGCAACCATTAAATCCAAATTATCAGGATTTTATGCTGAATTTATGAGTGTAATTTTAGATATGCAGAAACTAACATTTCCAGAATTGCTAGTATTCTCACGTGCTTCATTACTGCCTGCCCTTCCCAGGCTCACTTCCACTTTCAGCTGCAAGGGTGAGCACTCGAGCAAATGAAACTCCAGGATGCAGAGTCAGGAACGTGGGAATGAGAAACACGCAATGCGTTACTATCTATGACACTTCTGGTCTAGGTCACTTGTCCAGTGTCACAAAGAACTTCAACAGCACAAGAGAGATCTTTGCATTTCTCAAGTGAACAACTGAGTTGTTACCTTTACATATCTATCCTTTCCATTCCTACATTTCTTCACGTTGCTCCAGACACACTTTACAGCTTTGACAACCAGTAAGAACTATGCATATCAGTCACCTCCTTGATAGTATTCCAGTTTATGCTCTAAATACTGTCTGTCCGGAACTGTAAACAAAATTGAGGCTCTGAAGGAAGACTGTGTGATAACATAAATGCAAGGTCTATCCTACACATACTCAAAGGGAAAAAATCAAAGTGATTTGTGTAAAATATATCATATATATACGTTTATATTTTTTTTATATATAAAAATTACGTATCTTATTTGCAGTTTTAGTGCCTACTAAACAATGGATGAAACTAATAGTAAAGACTTACTAGTAAGACTGATATAATACTAGCAATGTGAACATGAAACTTAGGATTTAAGGACCGACAATTGTGCTCAGTCACAGCATAGCAGTGGGAGTCACTTTCACAGTGGTGGCTAGACAGACAGTTAGTATGCTCACTCTGAAAGGTCTTTCTGACAATTACCTAGAAGTCTTCCAATCCTGTGCAAGGGTCAACATTTTCTGGCTATTTTTACTTAACTTAGTAGAAGAAAGAGCCAAAAATGGAGAGCAGGGCAAGCAGTAAAGAAATGACTGGCATTCATATCACCCAAGATGTTTAAACTAAGGGTTTGAGTTTTGTCACTTGAATCCACAATCTTGTAATAACAATATTGTGTGTGTAATCTGAAATATACATCGCTCCTTTTTTTTATAAAAAAAGGACCAGTCCTTCAGTTCTTCCCCATGTTTAATACAGCATTAGCATAAACTCTGGAAGGTTACGAAGTAACATCTCACAAAAAATGAGGCAGCTGCTGCTGCTGCTCAGATACCAGACTACTTCCACAGTGTTTGGAAGTAAGGAGCAGTCAGAAACCGTTGTCTTTTAAAAATGCTTCTATCAAGACATATTTGCTCCTTTAAGAGCACTTAACACTGACAAGAAATGAAAGCGAGTTTGAACAGTTATCTTCACAGAGGTACTCAAAGGTGGAAAAGCCGTCAATGATGTCATTGAATAATTTACAGTATGAAAGACAGTACTATTAAAATGAGGAGCAAAAGTAGTTTTAAGCCCATATGTAGAATTCTGCTCAAATCAAAGTCTTTTTGAGTAACAGAGTTGCTTGTTTCCTTCCTGTTGGTTTTTCCCTCCAGCAGTCCCGCGACCAAGTAAGACTTGTATGTAAACAGTGCTGCCATTAAGTTAAATACAATAGCACACTGTCATAACTTCAAAAATTGCTTGCTTGAGATTGTTACACAACCCCCCTTACAGTTTCCACTCTTTCCCTAGTGTCATGCTCACCATTCCCTTGATTCTCTGGTTCCTGAAGTTGGACAATTGTCTGGTGGTGGCTGGGGGGCTATGGCAAGATGTCAGCATCTGGTGTACTTCACAGGTAGTAATACCAGTTTGATGACCTCCTCAAATATGATGGCTTCTTCCTCATCTAGAACCAATTCCTGTACGTTTAAGATTTTTTTACATATTTTTCTTTACTGGTCTGCAATTCCATATTACAGTCATATTAACTACATTTTACATCTTTTAGATACTGTTTCTTTTTTCTCTTTGTTACCGTTAACAGCTGTTTTGTTCAGCTGCAGGTCTGCATTTCTTTAGCTGACGGCTGGTGAGTTGTTCATAGCCATAAGCAGTGCCAGTCTATGCCAGGGTCTTACCATCACCTGTCTGTATTCCTCTACACTGCACTTCATGTACCCACTTCTTAAGGCCTCTGCTATCATGGCACATCTGTACATCTCTAAACTATTCCATCGCGTTAGTCATAAATGTTTCATTCTACACAGAATAAAAACTTATTACTAATATCTCTATAAAATTATGGTCGTACCATACAAAGATAAGGAATGTAAAATAAATGGACATAGTCACCTATGAAGACAGAAGAAGAATTGAAATTGTAGCTAAATCAAGCCAAAAACAAAGCTTCTGGCAGGTCAAGATGAACTCAAACTGAGCAAGCCTGACAACTTCAGAGAGAGCAAGCCTCGTCTCTGAGGTCTTACAAACTCAGTAGCAAGCTTATGTCCTGTTGTTAGCAAAGGCATCACTGTGTTACCGACCTACATGATATTACAGTATGTATGGTCAAAGCAGAACTACAGTAATTTTTGCATGTGATGCTATCATCTGAGCAGGCCTGATTTCTACAGTGGTGTTCACTTTTTCAACTTAAATGCCTCTATGCAAACGCATGTAGCATGGGGAATAAAAAAGGGGAGTTAAGAGACATGCACTTATCTACAGGGCTATGATCTTATTGGCATCACAGAAGCACGGTGGGATGGATCCTATGGCTGGAGTGCTGGAATCAAAGAATACAGGTTCTTTAGGAAATACAGGCAGGGGAGACAAGGAGGAGGTGTCACCTTCTATGTCAATAACCAGCTGGAGTGCATGGAGCTCTGCCTGGGGATGTATGAGGTACCGACTGAGAGTTTATGGGTCAGGATTAAAGGGGGAGCAGGGACAGGTAACATTATAGTGGGGGTCTGCTACAGGTCCACCCAAACATGAACACCAAGTGCATGAGGCCCTCTATAGACAGATAGAAGTAACCTCGTATTTACAAGCCCTGGTCATCATAGGGTGCTTCAACCACCCTGACATCTGTTGGAGGGAAAACACAGCAGGGCATAAGCATGAGGTTCCTGGACTGCACTGATGATAACTTCCTTCTCCAGGTGACAGAAAAGCCAATGCAGAGAGTTGCNGGATGAAGTTCCTGAGGCACTATTCATCATTTTTGAGAAGTCATGGCTGCCTGGTGAAGTTCCCACTGACTAGAAAAGGGGAAACAAAACCCACATCTTTCAAAAGCAGAAAAAAGAAGACCTGNCGTATTTACAAGCCCTGGTCATCATAGGGTGCTTCAACCACCCTGACATCTGTTGGAGGGAAAACACAGCAGGGCATAAGCATGAGGTTCCTGGACTGCACTGATGATAACTTCCTTCTCCAGGTGACAGAAAAGCCAATGCAGAGAGTTGCTATGCCAGACCTTGTTCTCACCAACAAGGAGGGGCTGGTGGAGAATATGAAGCTCAAGGGCAGACTTGGCTGCAGTAACCATGAAATGGTGGAATTCAAGATCCTTAGGACAATGAAGAGGGCACACAGAAAGCTCACTACCTTGAACTTCAGGAGAGCAAACTTGGGCCTCTTCAGGGACGTGCTTGGTAGAGTTCCATGGGATAAAGCCCTGGAGAGAAGAGAACCCCAAGAAAGCTGGTTTATATTCAAGAATCATCTCCTCCAAGGTCAGGAGCGATGCATCCCAACAAAGAAGAAGTCAGGCAAAAACACCAGGAGCCCTGCATGGATGAACAAGGGGCTGCTGGACAAACTGAAGCACAAAAAGGAAGCCTACAGAAGGTGGAAGCAAGGACAGGTAGCCTGGGAAGAATATAGATAAATAGTCCGAGCAGACAGGGATGAGATTAGGAAAGATAAAGCCTTGATAGAACTAAATCTGTCCAGGGGCATCAAGGGCAACAAGAAAAACTTCTATACATACATTGGTGTTAAAAGGAATCATAGAATCATAGAACGGTAGGGGTTGGAAGGGACCTCTAGAGATCATCTAGTCCAACCCCCAAAAAAGGAAGACTAGTGAATACATGGGCCCTCTCCAGAAGGAAATGAGAGACCTGATTACCTGGGATATGGAGAAGGCTGAGGTATTCAATGACTTTTTTGTCTGTCTTCACCAGCAAGTGCTCAAGCCACACCGCCAAAGTTGCAGAAGGCAAAGGAAGAGGCTGGGACAATGAAGAACCACCCACTGTAGATCAGGTTTGACACCATCTAAGGAACCTGAAGGTGCACAAGCCTATGGGACCTGATAAAATGCATCCACAGGTCCTGAGGGAACTGGAGGATGAAGTTCCTGAGGCACTATTCATCATTTTTGAGAAGTCATGGCTGCCTGGTGAAGTTCCCACTGACTAGAAAAGGGGAAACAAAACCCACATCTTTCAAAAGCAGAAAAAAGAAGACCTGGGGAACTACAGGCCTGTCAGTCTCACCTCTGAGCCGAATAAGATCATGGAGCAGATCCTCCTGGAAACTACACTAAAGCACATGGAAAATAAGGAGGTGGTTGGTGACAGCCAACATGGCTTCGCTAAGGGCAAATTGTGTCTGACAAATTCGGTGGCCTTCTACGATGAGGTTACAGAATTGCTGGACAAGGTAAGAGCAACTGACATCATGTACCTGGATTTGTGCAAAGCATTTGATACTGTCCCACATGACATCTTTGTCTCTAAATTGGACAGACATGAACTTGACAAGTTGACCACTCTCTGGTTATGGAATTGGCTGGATGGTCTCCCTCAAAGAGTTGTAGTCGATGGCTCGATGTCCAAGTGTAGACCAGTGACAAGTGGCATTCCTCAGGGGTTGGTACTGAGACCACCGTTTTTTACATCTTTGTCAGTGACTTGGGCAGGTGGATCGAGTGCACCCTCAGCAAATTTCCTGATGACACAAAGCTGTGCGTGGTTGACAAGCTGGAGGGAAGGGGCGCCATCTAGAGGGACCTTGAGAGGCTTGAGGAGTTGGTCTGTGCAAACTGCGTGAAGGTCAACAAGGCCAAGTGCAAGGTCTTCCACATGGGTCGAGGCAATCCCAAGCACAGATACACACTGAGTTGAGAATGGATTGAGAGCAGCCCTGAGGAGAAGGACTTGGAGGTGTTGGTTGATGACAAGCTCAAAATGAGCTGGCAACTCGCTCTCGCAGCTCAGAAGGCCAACCATATCCTGGGCCACATCAAAAGAATTGTTATCAGCAAGACACGGGAGGTGATTCTGCCCCTCTACTCTACACTCATGAGACCCCACCTGGAGTGCTGCATTCAGCTCTGGAGCTCCCAACACAAGAAGGACATGGATCTGTTGGAGCAAGTCCAGAGGAGGGTCACAAACATGATCAGGGGGCTGGAGGTCCTCTCCTAGGAAGACAGGCTGAGAGAGTTGGGTTTGTTCAGCCTGGAGAAGAGAAGGCTCTGGGGAGACCTTATAGCAACATTCCAGTACCTGCAGGGGCCTACAAGAGAGCTGGAGAGGGACTTTTTACAAGGGCAGGTAGTGATAGGATGAGAGGCAATGGTTTTAAACTGAAAGAAGGTAGATTTAGATTAGTTATTAGAAAGAAATTCTTCACACTGATGGTGGTGAGACACTGGAACAGGTTTCCCAGAGAAGCTGTGGATACCCTGTCCCTGGAAGTGTTCAAAGTCATGTTGGATGGGGCTTTGAGCAGCCTGGTCTAGAGGAAGATGTCCATGGCAGGGTGGTTGGAACTAGATTATCTTTAGGATCCCTTCCAACCCAAACTGTTCTGTGATTCTATGAATCTCCTGTATCCATAACAACACTGTGCAAGCCAAACTGTATCATAAAAAAAAAAAAAAAAAAAAAGAATTTGTGTTTCAGTTTTGCAGTAGATCTCCAAAAGATAAAGCAATAAGATTACTGTCAAGATGAGGAACTCTGCGAAGTGTTTATATCATGCATGTGGCTGGTAGTAGCAAGATATGGAGACAGGAATGAGTGCAAATATAGGAGAGGCTTATAAAACCAGCCCTATCAGTGCAACAATCCCTAAATTCAATGTGTTATTTTCATTCCTCAAACTTCCAGCTGTGAAACCAAGTACCAGCAGAGTTTTAAACTTCCTTTGACCTTGTGAACTAAACCATCCTGCTATTATGACTCTATAAGGAACTACTTTTGTTGTGTAACATGCAACCAGCAGTAAGTCATTACGACACACTAAAACCAAACCCTTTCTAGATATTATCAGCATCATAGTTCTGATTAAAATCTTGTGGTATGACAAAACTCAAAAAAAAAAAAAGATCTGTATTCTGCCAGTATTCAGTTCCTAAACCAGAACAAGTCCTCAAGTGAGATGAATTGCTAATTTACAGAGGTTCTAAATAATGCACTAGTAGGATCTGGAGTTGTTTTTACCTAATAAATCTGAACAAAACTATGTGATGAATTAATACAGCAACTTCATGTTTTTCAAGGACAAGTGGAAATGAAGAAAAAGAATCAGCATTGGCCTGGAATTTATCAGTTTAGAAAAGTTTTAGTCAAATTGCTTTCACATTCATCATATATTTTAATCTCCCTACCACTGTTGAAATACATATTTTTCAAGCACAACTAGGTTTAGCATTGTTTTGATCATGGAAATATTTTTAAATAAAGGGAAAAGAATTAATTCCCTTCTTTAGTAAACATTACTTGAATGGATTTATGAAGCTTTCTGCGAGTGTTAAATAAATGGTAGGACATTTTTCTTCAGATAATTAAGCATTTTGTTTGAATAAATGAAACAAGTCATATTAAGGAAGTAGAACACAAACTTTCCTAACTCTAGGCTTGACATTCTGGTATACTTCTATTGAGGATGATGCCCTCAGAATGACTACTTCTACATCTTCAAATGTAGTTAAAAAGCAGTCAAAGTTTCTTAAAGTAAAGACAATGTTTCCTAAGGCTTTTGTTTTCCTTGCTCCATTCCTCTGCCCAGTCTACAGTCCCTCACTGCAGCAAGAGTTATGCAGGTGAGAGCAGCCATAAACTCCTTTTAATTCGCAGTCTGTGCAGGTTCTTTAATTTGCATAGTACCCCAACTTGCTTTAAAGTCTCCCATCTCTTCCACAAACCGTTGTCTTTCAGAACATAAAATACTCCTTCTTCACCACTTGATTAAACAGGTATCACAATTTGGCTGTTATTGACATCCTAATGATTGAAATCCTGTCATTTTCCACTACTTTCCATTCCAAAGCCTCAAATACATTTGATTTGAAACCTGTCAGTCTGCCTACATTTCCCCTTGCCCGCTCACAGTGGGCCTTTGGTTGGTTAGATAACTCTGCCTGATTAGCATCCGGATTTGATTTTTCCTGTAGCCCAATTTATCTCAAGATTTGTAGTGAAGAACATTTTTTTTTTTGCATCCCAACCTCATCCCCGCTACTTACTTCTATTACTATTATTAATATGTCAATGCATATTAATAGGGTGCCTCTTCTCTATCTTTTGTCTGAGTTCTGAAAGAGCTCATACAATGGAGAAAATTTTATATCTTAGCCATTTATGTGCACAAAAAATCAACTGTATGCTCTTTAAAATGCCAAGCTTTATTTAATTCACAGTTTGCTGAATCATTTCTGTGTCTGTCACCAGAACAGAGGCACCTTCTCACTAGTTTGACTAGTTGAAACATTTGCTTAACCTATCACCTAATATCACCCAGTACACCCAAATTAACTTGTAAACTGCTCAGCACTAGGTTACATCTTAAATCAATCATCAGATTTCGAGCTACATTTTCAACAGCATGATCTAGAGGGAAATTTACTCATTATGCTATTTTGATCAAAAGCCTCATATTAATAGAAAAGGTTTCCTGAAGTTGTTAAGAAAAAATTCTCCAGTGTTTCCTTTAGGTTGGAAATTAGTTTTTTACATGTATCAAAGTCAATGGCAAAAAGGTTTCCTTTCAATTGAGAGCATGTCTATATTTTTGATTTCTTTATATCATACACTAAACTGCTAGAGACTACCACCAGCAGACAATTCTGTGGTCAGTAATGTATCAGACATTAGAAGAACATCATGATGTTACGATTCACTTTTAAATAAATATCACTTCAACTTGGTTATATGTTTCTGAATTAGCAATGCTGCAGTGAAGATTAATTACATATAAATATCATGCAAATAGTAGATATATTATCTGCTTATAATTTCTCATCAAATATCCCCAGGTATTCTTCAAGTTTTTAAGATTCAAGGAAACGAAAGATGAAAAGACAGACAAATACAGATAGCTTTGTGTGTTAGATCCACTAGCAATCATGGATTGTTTCCAAATAAGCAGTAGTGTAACACCTTACCTGGCAAAACTGTAGCCACCATGAATTTGCTCAAGAGTCTAGGTGTGTTGCATGAAGACTCAGAAGATCTGTGTTCATACACCGTATTAATCATGCTTTTACTGCAGAGACATCGGTCAGTCATCTTCAGTGTTTCCTTTTTTTCTTACTGTATTTCATACTAATGCTTTATTATTTCACACAGGTTTTGCAAGGACAAAGACCGTGACAAATAAGACACTTGTAGTGTGGAAAGAAGAAGCTTTTAATAGGTAATATGCTTTTTATATACTCTACCACAGACGTAGGGAAGGAACATCTACTTCATAAAATGTTGGCTCTTTTCCTGTTACCAAACTATTCATGCATGCATGCAGTATCAGAAACTTACAGGAGAGAGGAACTGCAGCATCTAAGAAGGCTGAAGAGAGTGCTATTTCCAGATGCTTGTCCTCACACATTATGCCACAATCTCATTATATGATTTTATGTTCTTTTGGCACAGGGTCTGTGTGTCTGTCAGCAGAGGATTAGGGCTTCGAAGTCTACAGCATGCTGCTGAGGAAGCTCAGAAAACGGAGTGACAGAGCTTTGTACTCTCCTGCTGCTGGATAGGTTGAGCACAAAAGATGGACAGCATCATTTTTCCAGCAGGCTCCTCAGACACTGGTCCCACATTTTTAACTTCTCGTTATCAACAAAGAAATTTCTTGAAGCTGTGAAATACATAGTCCACTGAAGCAGGAGTTTTAAAAAATAATTTGCTTTGCACAGATTAAATAACTGCAAATGAAGAAGCTGTAGAGACATAAATAGATTGAGTAACTAGTGATACAATAATATTTTTTTTATCTTCACTCCACTGTTAGTCTTGGCTTCAGGTCATAAACAAAGTTTTTCAGTCTGATGCCTAACCAGCACATCCTAATTTGAACTGAACTGGGACAACTGTTAACCTTTTAAGAGAACAAGTTTGTAAATACTGCAAGATAACACTGCCAGCAGCTGTCACACATGAGGAGGACCACTTCATCAGACTCTGAGACCTGATTCACATCCCCCTTCCCCTTACAATGCACAATTCTTGTTCAGTGTTGAGGCATAGGGACAGATCACATCAGCCTAGGCACCACCATTTTGAACACTGCATTTTCCCCATGACTAGGCAAGAAATACCCATGTACAATCTTCTGCCAGTCTGGCACCTAGAAAGTGAATGTACTCATCACTATACACACACTTACTGCGATCTATGCTCTCTCCACAGAACCCTGGGAAGCGCAACCCACCAGCTAATGTTAAAATGTCGTAGTCTGAGAAATGTATCATTCAGTAAGAAGTCATGCACAATGAAAGTCTAAATATAAAGTAACACAATCAGCACCCTTCAGGCAGTGATTTCTGTAGATGGTGTCTACTATTGGTAATTCCAGAGATTAATATTACCGAGATTCTACTATTGCAGATTTAAAAGAAGAGCTGCACAGCTTTAGAATAACAACTGTGGTCTTACTGAAATGTTATTAAAATTAATACAGGTGGTTTGTCTAATGATACAACTATGATAGAGACTGATCAACATAGAGCAATAAATAGTACGGATTGTCCTTCCATTGCGCCATTTCAGATCAAGCCAATCAATATTAAGTGCTAGTCACAAAATTAACAACTTGCTCAGAAGTGTATCTTCTAGAAAATAACACGGTATTTACAGAGATTAAATATTACAGTTCACCATAAAGCAAATCCCAGTGTACTGATTTTGTCAAAAAGACCTTGCTTTTAAGTTTACAGCCTTCTCTATTGCTGTATATTTTACTTTACACATTCAGAGGCTACCTGAAAAACAACAAAAATTTACCTCAGAGATATATGGATTGTTCTGCATGATTGCTCTTGGCCAGATTCTGTATCTCTTAGAACCAAGCAATACAAAAGAATACTTGGTAAAAATACAATCCTGTAACTCATGTTTTAAGGTACTTACAAAAATTGTAATGGTGAGTATTAAGACTTCATTATCTATAAAAAACAAAGTCTCTATTACTTTTTAAATGACCAGTGAGTTTACACAGATTTCAAGTATATACCTTCAGTAGAAACCTCTTGGTTTTGTTAAATGTCTCTGTTGTTTTTGTGAAACACATTCAAATAAACTAACAGCTGACCTAATCTTTCTTTGTTCCTCTCCCTGCTTCATCCAATATGTTGTCCTTAAATACACGTTTCACTGTTTTCCATCAATACAGAACATCTAAAGAATGAGTGAATCTGTAACCTGATGAAAAAACAGACTATGGACTGATGAACATTATATTTGTTATGCTTTTACAGGAAGCAAAGCGCTGCTTAGGACAATCCTGTAGCACTTTCACCAGCCCCTTCAGAAAAGAAGGGAAAGTAGTCTATCACCTGTCAAAGCTGTTATCATATGCAATGGTAATGTAAGTAGCATTTCTGTCTACCAATAATATACTAGAGTAACTGGAGGCAATCCCCTTTTCATGTGATAAAAGCCGACTAGGATCACCAGCAGTGTAGATCCAAAGACATTCTTGTTCTCTGTTGTTGCTACGGGAAGTTTCCTAATGTTTCAGTTCCCACTACCACACTTCAGGACAGTGGGACACCTTCCAAGAGCAGAACTTATTTGTCTCCAGAAAGTTTCAAATGTCTCCACAAATTGTTAGCAAAATAAAACAGAAAAAAATCTGACTCCCTCTCTGTAAGGAGATACACTATGGTGATAACACTGAAAGCCTTTACATGGGACATCGATTCCCTAAAACTGTAGCCCCTCTGGGTATCAGTGTAATCATCACGATTCAATTTATCAGCCAAATAATTTTTCTCTATCTTTCAGATAGTTGGGAATGGGAAGCAGCTGAACTGCAAAGTAATACTACAGAAAGGATAAGTGAATAGAGAACAAACAGATACTTTCATTCATGTTCATTGTTGAAGTTTCAGAATGTTATGAACTCCCGTATTATCTCTAGTCCTTGCTAAATATGTCTACATCGCCTGTTATGGAAAGGAAATACCAATATTCCTTAAGTACTCTGAATGGGAACAAAGTTGTACTAAAAAACATCGCATGCCCTTTAAGAAAGAATTCATGCTTCTTTGCAAAATACTGCAATGCCTTTTTCACACTGTTACGCTTCCAAATAATAGGCATGTCCACACAGAAAAATCCACCCGTTGTATTTCTCAAATACCCCAAAGAGTTGAAGTGAAGTAGGGTGGAATGCCATATAATAATAGCTTCACTGTATAATGGTAAAGTGCAGCATTACAACAATAATTCAGTGGGTATCTTACCCCACACTCTTCACTCTCTGTGACATTTTAGGACATAAAAAGTGTACACACAACATCTTTATCAAAAAGAGTAACTGTACACCTCTTCCCTCAAACTGTACAAGGGCTTCACAAGGGAAAGTTTTCAGGAACATCAAGTGATCAGCATCATGCTTCTGATGCTTCATATAATTCCTTTCTAATATAGACAAAATTTTATGTTACATGAAACTATGTAGTTTCAGTAGCAGATTCACAGTATATAGCTTTTGCTCTGTCTCTTTTGCTGTCTGTCTCAGAGACAAAATGAAGAGAACATCCATAAAATCACAGAATCAGTTGAAACCTCATTCGCTTACATCCCTGGCACTCAGGTTTATTTCTGGCCATTAGGAATAAGTAGAGCTTAGCTCAGATAAGAGGATGTTGTAGTCCCACCTCTATCCAAAAGCTGATTTTATTGCATGACTTCCCTTCATGCTGTCACTTCTATTTTAGTCATAGCCCTATTTCTGCAGTAGCAGTCTTGTCAAAATATACCTTCACCCTGCTTCCTTTACTATGGCNT
The DNA here is from genome assembly GCA_013398225.1 of Steatornis caripensis. Classification (NCBI taxonomy): domain Eukaryota; kingdom Metazoa; phylum Chordata; class Aves; order Caprimulgiformes; family Steatornithidae; genus Steatornis; species Steatornis caripensis. The sequence goes on along the minus strand of VZSC01018199.1, from coordinate 4,208 downwards.
CGGATAAGAGGATGTTGTAGTCCCACCTCTATCCAAAAGCTGACTTTATTGCATGACTTCCCTTCATGCTGTCACTTCTATTTTAGTCATAGCCCTATTTCTGCAGTAGCAGTCTTGTCAAAATATACCTTCCACCCTGCTTCCTTTACTATGGCCCTCGCAACATAATTTATTTGTCTTGTTCTGGCCCTGAACAGAGAGCAAAATAATATTTTGGGGTTTTTTTAGGTTAAGCATCATACTGACTTCATCTTTAGCTATTCTATTTCAGCTCTGTAAAACGTAGGTAAAGGGAGCCTCGAGTTATATTAATTTTGAGAAACATTTACTATCAAGTGTTAACGCTGTGTTTCTTAAGTTTAAAGATGGAGCTATCAAACAGATTTCATTACTATAATGAACATTCCACTCACAGCAGGCCCTTTACTGTTCTGTCTCTCAACTCAAAAAACAAAATTTCATTGATCCAAATGAACTAACTCATAAACTTGATTTTAATCTATTTTTACCCAGCAGCTTTCTATCATTCACCAGCTTAGCAGGAAACATCATCAGTGATGTCTTCCATCACATTCTCAAGATGAGGATGCATCAGCAAGAAGACTGAATGTTTGGGAAACTGGGATTTGACACTATTTTTCTTCACCTTAAAAGCTGCTTCTAATGATCCCTCCATGCCAGTTTCTTGTTCCCCAATTTTCCTTCTATTTTTCTTTCAAAAGAAAAAATTTAATGAAGACAAGACTTTCCACCAGTGTTCAGGTGATCTTAGAAATGTGTTTCTGTTAGGCAGACATGAAATATCCATAGTTCATAGAGAAGAAGCAGGAATAGAATCTCGTTAACAGGCAAGGACACAATAAGTATGAACTAACACGTAGCAAGTGAAGTCACCCATTACGATGTCTAGTGATGTTGCAGAAAAAAAAAAGAAGAAAAAATATCTGTTCAATACTAATTCAGTAATGGAGATATTGCTGGCAAAAAATAGTAATAACTCTGCAAAGATACTAGCTACGTGTGGCCAATGGATGAAATTACAAACTACATATATGAAGGCTGTTGTCCCAAATTATCTACCTATCAGCTCAACCACAAGTGGAGACATTGCTGTGCAAAGCAAAAAATCTTTTTGTCATCAAGAATGGTATGTGAGTCTCCATTTTAATTATTATCACTCTGAATAAAAGCACATTAACCTGCCTTTATCACTCTCACCAGGACACTGCTATTTCCAAAAGGCAATCATTTTAGGCATCAGTGAAAGATTTTTTGCTGACGTTACTTTAACTTCTGTATTGTCAGTTCAGGACTCCTTTCATGGCTTGTGCATTTCTATTCTTTTCAGGTATTTTCTGAAGCACACTTTTATCAAAGTATGATCGTGCCTTGACCCTGGTTTCAATTTTTCTGATTAATGATGAAGTGCCTTCATAGTTAGTGTACGCGCACTTATTTGCACAGTGCATCCAATTATTCTGGTTAGAATACATGGTGAGGGCCTCTCTTTAATCAGGATGTCAGTTAAGATGTATCTTCATTGATTTTCTAACTTTCTAAACAAATACCTGTCATCTCTTCGTTTACAGGAGCTAGAAGCTGTATTTACTGTGTCCATAAAACTACAGCACATTTTTAAATCTGCTTTTGGCAACACATTTGTTCACACGCATCATAGCAGGCTTACTCACATTACAGTCTCTTCCAAGCTTAGACCTCGTTAGAGAAAAACTATCAAAATATTGAAGTTATGCAGCAAATTATACCTCTCAAAAATCTGAAGGTCACATTGTAGCATTTTAATGAATTTCTAAACCCAAAGCAAACAGGAAACAATAAACAGTGGATATGGAGCGTTCACAGTTTAATAACGATCCTCAGATGCCCATGATCTCAGTACAATGTGATCACTGTATCGCCAGGAGTTCATTACATGTTTGGCGCAGGCTGGCATACTGGCAAGGCTGGCAGTGAGCATTTGTTTTGACTCCTTTGCTGATAATCTATAACCCTGTTATTTATTCCTAGTTGATCTTACACCGTCATTTCTACTGTAAAACTTTGTGCAAACAGATGAGTTTTCATCCTTCTGTATGACTAAAACAGCCTGCGCTATGAGCACTGTCTTTCCTGACAAGCTTATCCTTCAAGCTCTACTTCCCGCCCTGAGGTTCTACATTTTTATTTTACATCCTCTGTTCAGAAATGGTGGTGTCTAGTAATTCAGAGGCGAATCTGTATTTGCAGAAGCCTTCACAAAAATGAATGCTGCAAGTGTGAATTCTTTCTGCTAACAGGAAATTCTTGGCATCCCTGAACTTTCACTGGGCTGAAACTGTCCCCGCACGGGGGTCAGAATTCGGTCGCAGCAGCACTTGACGGTGCAAATCAACGCCTCTCGACTCTGAGCTGCTTCATTTCTATACTACATTCTGTCTTGGCTCCATTAGGAATTTTCTTAAGGCAGTTTCTCCGTCAGTATGACATTCAAGATGACAAAATTCAGTTTCACGCTCAAGCACATTATAAGCTGCAAGGCTGTGGGATCTGACTGACTTAGAAATTCAGCAGCCTGTGAAGAAAGCTCATACAAAAAATAAGAAGCACAATATTTATTTTTTCCTAGTTTATAAGTTACATTCAGCATTTCTCACAATGATAAAAGGCAATGTATGTGCCCAAAAGTCAGTGGTTGAATACAACACAGAAAGTGGGAGAAAAAGCTCTAAGATTGCAGTTTTTGCTGGTGATGCATTCTCCGTTTCTCTTCCTCTCACATCTGTGAAAAACAATCCATTAACTGTTTAAAGTTTCATGAACCAAAACACTTCCCAAAGGCTTGCTCTCAGGCATCTGCATGCCCCTAAGGTGAAAGTGCATCCATCTGAGTGCACTTGTGAGAACACAGGCTGAGAGGGGGTTGTTTCGGTCAAGTTTATTTAGCTATGGCAGGTAACTACTTCACCCGTATGACTGTACAATATTGATTAAAATAATTAAAAGATAACCACTTCATTGCTGTAGAGATTTTAGATTGATGTGCATAAGGGCACACTGAGTAGTAGCAAAGCTCAGGACACCACAATATCGTATATTGTTCAGATTTACTTCCCCTCCTGCCTTTTTTCCCAATATACAGGTTGTTACCTCATCACAATTAACTGTGCCTTGTTTAGTTAATTACTCGTGATTACGCTATTGCTAAAGAAATTTAAATATTACAGGGATTTTTCTAACTCAGAGAGTTGTTTCTAAAATACCTCCTCTAATCAAGCAGCAATTATGTTATACCCCACTAACACCATGAGCATGTTGACCCAGCTAGTTGTGTTCTGGCAACTACGAAGAGAAAAAATACATAGCAACAGTGACTACTCCATAGAAACAACAGCTGTGGAACAAAAGGAAAATCCACAGTAACATTTTAAATGCTCGCACTTGGTCATTTCACTGCTTTGAGTTCTATCATTTCAGAAAAAAAGTTCTAGGAAAAAAAAACGTTTTGACTAAAACAGAAATACATGAATTGTATAAAAATGTTTAAAGTAATTTTTTAAAAGCTTAAAATTAGAAAGTCAGATGATAATAAATTGAGAAACTGGGCAGGAATAAGTTTCTGAAAGAAACTAAGAGGCACAGACCTCATTACTGGCTCCCAATTGAGACTACAAAACAGCAGCAATCACTTCAGGGTGACTAACTACCCAGAAAATAACTTTAGGGAATTTTGTAACAATGTCAACATAAGGGGGAGTACACTTACAGCTGCTGAGTCCAACTTCCACTCTTCTTCCAATAAATTAGTATCAAAATACAGGAATCATTGCTGCAAAGCCATGCTTTGCAATAGAAGCCTGTACCTGTTGCAAAAGTCTGTTCTTGTTTCTAGGCTCCTACACTGATTTTGTTACCTCATTTCTCCACCTGCTTCATCTCTGTTAGTTATCTTCTTCCCTGTTCTCATAACTTAAACCTCTACGTTCCCCAACCAGAGAATCACAGAATAGCAGGGGTTGGAAGGGACCTCTGGAGACCATCTAGTCCAACATCCCTGCTAAAGCAGGTTTGTCTAGAGCAGGATGCACAGGAACACGTCCAGCTATCACTTGCTTCTTTCCCTACTCCCACCTGCTTTTAACTGAACCCTAGATCTTCCTTACGTTGTCCTCTACCTCTTCCATATGCCAGTCTTGGCTTTATTTCCCAGT
>VZSC01018198.1:0-16481 GCA_013398225.1 Steatornis caripensis | reverse complement strand
TTCCTCAGTTTGCCCTCGCTGTCTCTTAGGTTCTCGTGCTTCCGTTTGCACGATGAGATACTTCAAAGCAGCTACTTTGAGGCATTACTTCCANTATAAACAGCCGACGTTTTTTGGTCTTTTGAGTTTGGCGTGAATTCCAAGGTGACGATTACACAGAAGTAACTGAAGCCAAGTCGTGTCACCTGAGGAAGTTTTCATCAATTTCTGCAATCAACATCTTGACCAACCGGTTCCTCAGTTTGCCCTCGCTGTCTCTTAGGTTCTCGTGCTTCCGTTTGCACGATGAGATACTTCAAAGCAGCTACTTTGAGGCATTACTTCCAGTTCTGTAGGTGCACCAGAAACATCGAGCTTTATCGTCTGCCCACTAGCACCAGGTCCGTACCAATAAGTCTCTGCTGACAGCAGGGACTCGGCCGGCTGAAGGCTCAGACTCCCACCTCCTCTAGCACAGGACTTAAAGGGCTTTTGGGGACTTGAAACTCCAGTGTACCAATTAACAGCAATCATGTGATAACATCTTTTTTGCAAATGTTAACATGATCTTAAAACTGGCAGAATTTCTGGGACCTACTTTCTACGATTTCCCACTGGCGGTCTCCCGGCGGTTGTGACAGCACTTGCAGCACCTCCAGGTGCTCTTGCAGCATCTCCAGACCTGCGCGTACTCCCCAACAAGGGCTCAGTGAGTCCCCTCAAAGGGTCATCTTCATCTGCCCAGGGAAACAAGTCAAAGGACTTCCGCTGGTTTCTAGAGATCAGTTTGATCAAAGGAGTATGCTAATATAACAAGCGAAACGCCAAGTTCTCCGAGTACTGAAGTTTTCTGGTACTGGCTATGCCTAGCACATCCCCACTGCTGGCTTTTGCCAGTCCTCCGCATTCTTGAGCAAGACAATTCTCCTTAAATAAAGCTTGCCTTTCCCCAAGCACCGCGTAAGGAAAGTGATTTAATTACTGCTTATCCAAAGTAGGTATAGTCTTAAAATAAAACTCAGGGCTATATAACAATTTGTTATGCCACGGACAATTCAGTGTATCGTGTCACTTTGAGACACGAGAATAGAATGCGAGATTTACGTGTTTTGCCTAGCTTTGCTATAGCGCAGGCTTTTTGGGATAAGTTCCAATTTGTTGTACAAAGAAATATGATTCTGTGCTCCGTGTAATAGATTTATGGGGAAAAAACCACCTCTCTGATACAGTAACTTCATTGGCTAAATAGGTGTTCCCGTAAGAATCCTATCTGTCTTGGTTCTGCNATATATATATATATATATATATATATATATATATATATATATATATATATATATATATATATATATATATATATATATATATATATATATATATATATATATATATATATATATATATATATATATATATATATATATATATATATATATATATATATATATATATATATATATATATATATATATATATATATATATATATATATATATATATATATATATATATATATATATATATATATCTGATCTAATGGAAATAATTTCTCCCAGGAACCATGTATTCCTAACAAGACAATCTGACCTTCACAGATTGGGATCTTTCCAGGCCTACTCGCCTTAAGCAAGGACAGAGCGTCACTGCTGTTCACAACAGTTTTCCTAACGACCCCCCTAATTCAGCTGCAAGCATAGTAAGTTTATTGTTCTGCAAGTCTAGAGCACGAGGTTAAGGATATCAAAGTTGTAACTGCAGCAAAGACTAGCGTAACTATATAGACGTTATTTTAAACAACGCATCTTCTGTTCGGAGCCGAGGACAGAACGGCAGGCATAAATTCTACAACAGATCTCAGTCCAACAGCCAAAAAAAAGCAGGGGGATGGTTTCAAAGTGTAAACGCCAAGGAGAGCATGCAATGCTTAGGAAAAAACTCAAGAGAATGATTCGTGGCAAAAACCACCTACTTTTTTGCCTGCTGCTGAAGAACAATGCATGAGAAAAACGGTTCCCTCATTTTTACTTGTGTTTCAAACAATTTTTGTATGGTTTCTTCCTCTCTTGTGCCGGGATGATGAAGCACTCAATAGTCAAGAGTTAGACTCCGATGGTTAGTTGGGGTCAGAAATGAGATCTCTTTTTTAGCCTTCAGTTCACGGAGGTACTCAAACAGATCTGTCTTGCTTAAAACAGCCTCATAGACTTCAGTCCCATCAGCTGCTCAAAGCTAGGAATGCACTTTAAATGCTTTAAATGCCTTCAGTGATTTAAGTAAATTAGGGTCAAAATTAAGAGGAGGAACTGAGTAAGCCAGCAGGGCTGAAAGCCTTTCCAGAAGAGAAAGCAATTTTAAGGGGAAAACGAGTACTGATGTTTTAGAAAACATTAAATTCCCTTCTTCAGGTCCATGTGGACTTTGCCAAAAAAAAAAAAAGAAAAGAAAAGAAAAAGAAAAAAAAAGCAGAGGCTGCTGTGTAGGATTCGTTGGCTGTCTGGAAGTTATGAATGCCGTCGTTCACAAACTCCTGCTGCTCCCCAGCGTGGCGAACCCTGTGCAGGCTGCCAGGTCGTCTTTGTGCCAAAGCTTTGGCGAAGGCTTGGAAGGAACAACGTCCCTAGCTGTGCTCAGAAGTACCCCACCTCATATTACAAATACAAGTGCGTTATTCTACTGATTGCTAGCTTTTGGCTATTCCTTCAGTCACACAAAGGAATTGTATGAGCCCGCCTGGTTCGAAAGGCCTGATGCCATCCTCATCCAAGCCATTTAACTGCTTCTGCGCCAGAACTGCCAGGGAAGGGGTGGGGAGCTGTCGGTGCTGCCGTGCCACACGAAACACAGCACCTGTGCTCGGGCACGGAGGGGACCGACAGCTGAGCACTCGTGGGAAGTGAACAGGCAAGGGGGCTATTAAAGTCAGAGTCCAATCCAAAAGAAAACAAGAAAAATCAAGGCAGCACTAGTAGAGATGTATCTATACAGCTCTAACAGTTGACTGGTCATATCGGCTTACCGATACATTGCCGTGACATGATGTTGGCAATTTATTTTCCTGTAACGCTAACGGGCACAGATCTAACAGCAGAAACCACCGCATGTCCGCATCCCTCAGCCCACGCGCTGTCTTGTGTCTGCGCACACGGGGCGTTACGGTAAGCAGAAACACAGGCTGTTTGTCCGGAGATCTCAGAGCCGCAGACAAACGTCTCCTCTTCGTGAGCTCCAGGTTTCCTCTCCCTGAGCGGGCGCTGCTTGCTCAGACAGTGCTAGGGAAAGATTCAGCTATAAGCAATCACGTGTCACCTCAATAAGAGCCAAACTCTTGCCCTTTCGTTCCAGAGACAGGATTTCCTCCCAGCAGAGTCCCCTCTGCGGGACGCTGGGACGACAACAGCGAAAGCAACTACTACATGCTTGGTAACAACACCATGGGCGCGTTTGCTACACTACTTCTGCTGACTTTGAGTGACTTGGGGTCTGACATTTGGAAAGCGACTGTCAGAAGACCTCATTAAAATACCACCCACTTCGCAAAGAAAACCGGCAATATTTCTTGTTTAAGTAGCTAATACAGCTAGAGTACATTCTAATCTTCATAACTTCCCCAGTGACTAGAGATCTACTATTAGAATGTCAAATTTACGTTTTTGTTAGCCATACTTCTAGCGTCTGAAAGTCCACGTGCAGCGTTCAGTAGACTGGCAAAGAAATGTTTTCAGTTTTACAAATCCAGTGCGATTCCTATAAATAACTGTAGGCTACACTGCTTCATACTAGATTAGAGGGACGCAGCAACTCGTCTTCACAAAAGGAATGCTCCAAGTGATAAAAGCTTTATAGCTTTGTAATATTGGTGCTAATTTTTTTGAAATCACATTTCTTTCAGTTGAGCTTTTTTCTTTAAAAAAATCCCTGATTCAACAGCAAATCAAAAGCCAGGTTTATATTTATATGCCTTGATTTCATTTATTACTTTGCCATACTCTCTTGTGACCTGCAGACTAACGTGTTGGAAAGTATCAGATCATTGCATTCACAAAACAGATACACGTGTGGAAGATTTGTCTAATGAGATGGATCTTATTAGTCACACCAACCTTAGCATTTGAAAGCTCCCTTAAAAATTGCTAGAGATTACTTCCACTCGCATCTAAATCATGAAAACAAAGCCTGAGTGTTGATTTATTCGATAACTATGCAAGTGAAGACCTGAAAGGTTCCGTTCATTAAGCTGCTAAATATTTAATTCCCCACACTATTTCCTAGGGCTCGGGGTGCACGCGTCATTCCTCTCGGCAGAGCGCTTCAGCTGATCGCTGAGATATCTGATAAAAAAAGCTGTAAATATAACGGAGAAACGGCACTATTGGCGTAGACACCTACATGTGCAATGTCATCCCTGCTGGCGTCTAAAAATAATGTCGATAGCGATGTGGGTTTTGCCTTTGTGTAGTTTCATTTCAATGGCTGCTGAGCGATTGGTAAATACCTTTCTAGCTGGCACAGCGATAATTGCTGTCAATAAATCTGCCTGGCACATAATTTATGAGAAACTGTCTCAGCTGGATTTCTTAGTACTGAGCTTTAGATGACTGGAAGGCGAGCTGCGCTACAGAACGACGGCACGCAAGGCAATGCCATGTTTCCAAGCCTGACCGGGGTTTCCAGCGTGTTCCGTACAGCCTGCCGAGACCGTGGGCCACTGCCCGCCCCGCGGCACGCAGTGGGGACAGCAGCGCGCAAACAGAGAGCCGGGCAAACTTAACTGTGGGTATTTGGAGACGGAAAGCAGCTCTGGCTGGAGCCCTGTCGGACCAAGTGCTGCGCACCTTCGCCGGCCGCTGAACTGAAGGGCGTGCAGGACGTTAAACACCTCCCCAGGAGCAGCTCAGCAACCAAAGCTGCCCAGCTCAGGGTCAGCCATCGGCCAAGTTCCAGATATTTCGTATCAAAACTTCACTGAATTTCTTCCTCTCCGGTGGTTATTATTCAGGAAGGAAACCCAGCCCATCGTACACCATAAATCACTGCGGGATTTATGACTTGGGAAACGTCAGCTTTCTGGAGGATGCATTTTATGATTTATACATTAGGGTAACCTGTTGGTGTGGCATTTACTGTGACAGCCAAAGAAAAACTGGCGTTCTCCTCACGATTTAAAGGCATTTAATGCACTGCTTGGATTTGCACCAAATCTTAACTTCTTGACCAAGCTGCTACGCCCAAGTTACAACCCCAGTTTTACGTTTTCCACGTGATTTTTCTGCTATCACAAAAGCATCACATTAGTAATTATTCCATTCTGTTTCTTCAGACAAGAAACACTAACCTGTAGCGCATCCTGTATGCAGCAAACAGTTGAAGGAAGAGGCCTCGGTGCAGGCGCAGGGAGGCGTGTTCGGCAGCGGCCAAGTGCCAGAGCCATAACCTGCTCTACTCTGCTGGCAAAAAGCGGAGAGGAGCCCCAAGCCACCCCCAAGCGACGTCAGACCCCGTACTGTTTTGCAGTAGTTGTGGCCACGACCCATCTTCAAGCAACCGACGGTGTTCAAGGCCCTCCGTCTGCCAGCCTCCCACCGACACGGGCCTGAAAAGCTTCCTCTGGCTCCAGATGCGCTGGAGGTGCCGTACCAGGCGAAAAGAAAACAAAGCACGCAGCGCCATTTTCACGGTTTTTGGAAAATTCTTTCCAATTCTCAACTAGCAATAAATTGATGGTTGCAAGGACAGAGCAGAAATAAGGAACCCCATGTCTGACCTGCTTGGAGAACGCTGAACGCACGGTGCTCTCCCTGCTCGGAGCAGACCCCGGCTCCAGCCACCTCCTCTGTGCCCAAGGGCGAAACAGGGCACGCACAAGAGTTCTGGGGGGCCTTCCCCTTCCCCCGGCATGGCCTGCGGCACAAGGGCAGGGGTGGAGGGAAGCGAACGGGGTGAAGGGCTGCCTGAGCTGCTTCCCAAGGGATTTCTCCTCCTTTCGCCCAGTGGGTACGCTCCCCTCTTTCCCTGGCTCGTAAAGGGACCGTTCTTGCAGGTGAACTTTAAAGTCTGGTGCTCGGGATTTCAGACTCAAAGGGGCAGGAAGAGCCTCCTTCAGAGGGCGGATGAGGTGGGGAGGGAACAGAGCCGGAGGCCGGGAGCGACATGGGACGCTCCGACAAGCGGTACCTATAGCAGCCCGGTAACCGGGGCTCGTCATCCTCAAGCGCTCGGGTTTTACCACGATGCCCTGGCCGTGCCCAGACGAAGAGATGGAAACAGCTGAACGTTAAATGACACTTTTGGTTGTTCCCTCATTCTAACTCAAGGAAAACAAAACAACTGAACTGCTCGGCTGTGATGAGCGTTCCAGTTCTTGGTTCAGCCCTGGATGTCCTGGTTGAAAACAACTTACTAAACTGAGGAAACTGCATTCAAAACCAAATGCTGGCTTGGATGATTTCAGCTCACGTGCTGAGCAAAGTCATACACAGGCTGAAAACATTTCTATTTTATCTTACTGTGTCCTCTGAAAGAGCCCTAGATCGTGCCAGCAAGGAATACAACGGCAAAACACGAACCAGCTAAAGAAAAAAGGATATGTTCGTCAACATAAATTGTGAAAGACTTTCTAAAACGCTGTGTTTATTTAAGTTTTAAATAATTTATTTAATTAATATATTATTTATATATTTATTTATATGTTTATTTTTATTTTATTTTATATATTATTAAATATATATTTATTTAATTAATATATATGATAACTCTTGTCACCCATAAACATTGGATAAAAATGGGGCAAGATGATTTCAATGTCCTCTTTAGAACAAAATGAAGGATTTTTTCGGGTTCTTTTATTCTACACTTTCCCATCTGTTAGAAAACTACAACACACCCGAGTATAAGCCGGCCCTGGAACTTGTGCCCGGAAGTCACCCACCCTAAACCGCACCTTCCCCGGCAGAAACACATACGNTCCTCTTTAGAACAAAATGAAGGATTTTTTTGGGTTCTTTTATTCTACACTTTCCCATCTGTTAGAAAACTACAACACACCCGAGTATAAGCCGGCCCTGGAACTTGTGCCCTGAAGTCACCCACCCCAAACCGCACCTTCCCCGGCAGAAACACATACACATATCTTGCTCTTATCTCTGTATACGAGGACTCCATTCTCTTAAAAACTGGCAAAGCAAGGCTGAGCAAGGTTGGCAGTTAGCGAGAGGGGACAACATTCGAGACCAGAAGAAAACAACTTCTGCTAAAGCAAAAATCTACTGAGGTCGGCAGGGATACACCGAACAGCACCAGCTGCGCTCAGCTGTAAGGAAACAGCATTTGTAGGAGCGGTAGAGCGCCCCGCACGCTGCCAACTTAGCACTTGAGCGCGCGAGCTGTATCTGCATGACCTCGACGCAAGATCTGACACTGTCCCAGGGAGGGACCCGTTCAGCGTTCCTCTGCGCTTTGCAGACAGCTGGTCAAGTCACTTTCTCCCTCTTTTTCCAGGTGACTCTGGCATAAGCTTGCCTGGATTCCACACCTCCGTGGAGATGACCACCTCCTTTTGCCGTCCATCTACTTGTGGGAGAACACGGCATGGATTTTTGTTCCTTTCCTTTTCTACAGCTATGTTTTCCTTTTAAAATGAATCCTCTATGCTGGGGAAAATTTGCGCTCTAAACGTTACTAGAACAAATCACTTCATTCGAAAAAGCTTTGCGAGCCTTGAAAAACCATCGAAGCGTTACCAAATTTTATCCAACCTGAAATAAACTTCTCGAAAACATTCTAAAATTGACGCTTTGTGCACAGACAAAAAAAAAAATAAATTTGTAAGAACATAGTCAGCTTTACCAGCTAGATACCTACCGCTGGCACCAAGTCCTCAAAGAAGAGGCCGCGTGAAGATCCGGATCGCCTGCGCTTGGGCTGCACTACCCTCTTGCGACGGACGGGGCAACTTCAGGCTCCCAGGGAACCCGGAGGATGCTCCACTGCGTCACTCGGCCGAGGCCCTGGAGCTGCGTGCACAGAAAAAGGTGGGGGTTTTTTGGTTTATGTTGAGAAAACGAATATGCTGTACTTAAAACTTTTCTCAGGAAAGGTATTGAGTGTTTTGGGGCTTTGAAAAGCTGAGCGTTTCCTCACTCTGGGCTGTCTTTGCCGCTGTTCGAATGAGTCCCGCCACAGTTACGGGACACGAAGCGGGGCACCTGAACGGCCCCAGCCTGCGGCACCTGTGTGCGCAAGCCAAGAGACGCTAAAAAGTGATCGAGCCCTGGCATTTTGGCTACTGCTCAGATCACTTGAGTAGTTGGGAGCAATATCTACAGGTAGAAACACAGATTTTGGCGTTTGTTTGACTTTGATCCTCCGCTGCCTTTCTCATTTCTGTAGGTTCTTTACTGAGAACATATTTCGCCGCAGACTGAGCTCCCCGAGTTTGCTGGTTTTTGCTTTCTGCACCTCAGAAGCCAGTTCTGTTACCGAATCCCAAAAGCAGGGGTCAACACGGTCTAATTAACCTCCTCTTTTCCAGAGCAACCACAGATCGTATGCACCAGATAAATCTGGCCACTGCAACAGGTTTAGGCTGTTCCCTCAGCAGGAGCCACACACCGGCCTGCATCCCCTCACCTCGCTTTGCCCGTGGCAGACAAAATTCATGACGTGTTTGTCGCTGTTCGGGATTACAGACTCACAGAACGGCAGAGGTTGGAAGGGACCTCTGGAGATCACCTACTCCTAGTTAGACTGAACTGCTGGGATCACAGTAAGGCACCCAGCTTCTCCAGGACTTCACTACGCAAAATCTTGGGTCACTGCATCACCCTGTGCCCTCCAGCTCCGCGCTGGCCGGGGTGGTTGCCAGCAGATGGCAACCCCTTCCTGCAGTCCCGGGCAGCCAGGCCAGCCGTGTGCCTCAGCCTACGGTGTTCGCAAAAAATAGATCTGAATGATTAGAAAAAAATACAAGCATTTCGATAATGAATTATATCACATATTACTTACACAGGAGAAATATTGTTTTGTCCTGGATTTTTGGCCATAAACCTCTCCTCTTGGGATACAGAGCCTACAGAAGGAAAATAAAGAGCCAGTTCTCCCTTCTTCTCACACAGATGTGCGCTCTTAGCAAGGTTTTGTTTCTTAAACACTTGAGGAATGGTTCCTCTTCCGCCCTCTCAGTGATGTATCGTAGCCACAGACATCAGGAAATGATTGAAAATAATCACCATGTGAGAGAAGACCCCAATTTAATCAACATTTGGAAGACAGCTCTTTCTGCAACAGCCCTGCCCTGGAAAACGTTTCCGTGTTCTACACTTCTGTTACACCACTTCTCTTAACCCCTCCCCTGTTTTTACGGAGCAAAAAAAAATGACAGAACTCACCTGCTTTCCTCGAAGAATCGGCATGTTTTGCAACACGCCCCAGATGACAAAGGACGCCACAAGTAAAATTCTGCCAAAATTGGTGGGTTTTGTTATTTTTTGCTATTTATAATCAATTTACGCGTGGTTTCCTCCTAGCACGTCCCGCGCAGACGTTGCACACGGTCACACGCGTGGGGTACGCACGAGGACAGCATTTTGCATGCTTTCATTGCAACGCCAGCCTTTTAACGCTCAATTCAATACAGCGAAGTTCTCTCCGTGTTAAGATGATAACCAGTTAGTAGTCACTACAGACAACGGACGCTTAAGGCGCTCACTGCGTTGAGCGGGCTCTGCACGTGTTCTGTGCTCTGAGCCGCAGCCCAGCCTGCAACAACCCGCGGTTCTGCCTCGCAGCCCTTCCGCAGCCTGTGCTCCAGCACCCTGCTCTGTTTTCCGCTTCTACGTCTGAGCCCGAGGGGCAGCAAGATCCTGCAGAAGACCACGCGTTTGGTGAGGGCGATAGATTTGAATACACTTCTCCCACCAAAAACCCCAAAATTTAAATTTTACTTTTTAATAGATTAATCCCCTTTGTTCTATACACATTTGTACACAACCAAGTAAATATCCGTGCTGCTAGTGAAAGCCGTAGCAGTGGCACAGACTGGAGAAGCAGAGTAATTTGGCTTTACCTTGCCAGTGAAGGCAGACGGGTTTTTAAAATCCTTATCCAAAATACAGAAGGCCAACGGTCATTTTTGTGAGGCCTGCCTTACAGATGGAAACTCACCACTTGTACTACTCTAGTTTAAGCTAATGCTGCAAAATGCAGAAATGCTGAGTTCAGTCAAAGCTTATTTTTGTTTCATTTATGCTGAACTGAAATCAGCTATCTTCAAACCTCGTACAGAGCGTGTCATCTTTTGTAATGGCTTTAATGCCATAAAATCATACCGTAAGTGAAAAGTCACACAGATAAGGCCAAAGGCTGGGGCAAAAAGGAAGAGAAGATACTTTTGAAGATTTTTATAGGAGGGATCATCTCTAAAAATAGTCTTTTAGTAAGTTACCATAGCATTTAAATTTAAAGCAAAGTCCATGGAGAGAGCAAATGTGGGCTGTATTCTGAGTGTGTAAGAAAACGACACTCTTCGGGGTATATATAGATTTTATATATATAAACTATACCTGACTATATTATTGGCAGGTGACAAAAAGTGCATATTTTGTGAGCGTTCCTCAGAATTACCAATTTATTTTTATCTGAGCACCAATGCCTTTGCCTGTTGAGCAGGTGCTCTGAGCTCGTTCATTTTGCTAACGAAAAGGTTACAAAAATCACCAAACACGTGAAAGTCAAAATATTCCGTGCCTCACACGAACAACCAGAAGCATCACCGATGGCCAGCAGTAGATTAGAACCTACTAAAACCCCCAAAGAAGCACAAATTCGCTTAGTTTTCCTCTCCAGAGGAACCGATGCTGCTGATAATCGATCCAAGTATGTTCTGTGAATAGCAATATCATCATCTATCCTGCAAGCAAGTTACTCCTGCAAAGCGGTAATCGCAAAGTCCCAATGCTCGTTTTTCTATGAGTGTATGCATGGGAAGGAAATAGAGGAAATAAGAAGTGTCTGAAAAATTCAGAAACATTTTGAAACTAAGCCAACTGGATTTGATTTTTTTTTTTGTTTTTCCGGTAGCTATTTCTGAAGAAGCAGCTCAAAGTTTAAATGCTGTCAAACATCAAAGGATGTTGTCTTCTAAATGAGTGCTAATCAAATTCGTAGCATAGGTAATTACATAGACTTTAAATTCTGTATATATTATCTGAGATTCAAATCAAGACAATTAATATTCAGTGGCACGTGGCTTTTTTTTCTTTCTGTACTGACATATTAACTCCTATTTCTTAATGGAGTAAAGGTATTGCATTCAGGCTCTGTAACGTACTCAGCATTTCCTCGATCACTCTTCCTGCCGCCCCTTCGCCCCTTTGCTACTGATCACGAACCTCATGGCACCAGGTCCTCCTGTGTCTAACGAGGACCAGTGGCCACATCCCATCGCACTGCATCGTCCGGCAATCAGTAGGGTAGGAAGAGTTTCCATGTCAGTGCAGAATATGGCAACGTGGCTCCGTATACTTTTAAAATAAGCTCAGGTGAATTAAATAAGATCCCAGAGAATTCCTGCTAAGACGGTGTCCTTTGCACAGAGCTTAAATCAATCTGTGGATGATGGCTCCTATGACTCCTTCCAGGAGCTCAGACCGGCCACAAACCCTGCCACGCTCTTGTCCTCGCTAACACAACCACGCAGCAGCGGCGCCTGGGAAAGAACAACTCCGCCCCAAAGCCTGTGCGCGGCAGATGCAATTGTCCCCTTGGCGAAAGAACAAGGGCAGCACGAACCATAATGTTCATGTTTTAGCCAAAGCACGTCATGACCTCAAGCGCGGCAATACATACGGCAGTGACAGCATTAAAGACCTACTTAAAATAAAGTGGTCTCAGAACCTATTCTTTGGCCGGTGCCCTGTGCCTGACAACTGTCTACGTGGCAACTGTAGAGAGAGGGGGCGCTGGTGACACCAGCTCATCTCAAGCCGGCCGCGTGTCATCATGTGGAAACAATTTCCAGTCACCGTTTGCCTGCATCGCTTTTATGGCAGCAACAGGTGAGAAGCGCTATTCCTTTTACTCTTTGTCCGGGTCACTGTGATCAATCACTCTCGATTGATTTGGGGGACTAATGACTGACAATGTGTTGCGTTTCAGGCTCGTACACGAGACTTTCTGATGTGCAGTATATTTCTAGTTGACTATTTTTATCTAACGTCTACATCGCACTTACCACCGCAAAATCCCTGGATTTCATTCCCCACTGCAGTGCTGGCACCTCACACCCCAGCCACGTCATTGAAACTGCTCCACGAGCATGAAGTTACATCTATATGCGAGTCACTAAGATCAGTTTTGGTCTCTTTATGCTATGCCCTGGACTCTAAAATTGCAGGAATGACATAAGAAAACCTTCACAACAGACACCTAGAAATATTATCCCAGAAAACATCGCGCTGGCCATACTGGCGCCTGGGGCTCGGTAGCTGGAGCGGTTGCAATGCGAGCTGTGACGGCACGGCACATCCCTGTTCCCACCCGTCCCGTGGCAGCGCTGCGTGACACCGCCGCACGCGAGCGGCTCCGCAGGGCTCCAGTAATGCTCAGTTCCTCTTCTCGAAGCGCTGTTGAAATGTCAACGCAAGATACGATTTATGTACCTGTGCATTTGTAGGACAGCCCAGCCTCATGCCATGGAGGTGGGGAAAAAGCTATGGAGGTGGTAAGCGGGGCTTACATTGCACCAAGATTGCGGAATAAAGTGTGAAATCGCCTCTGAGCTGAACAGCAACTGTCTGGAGAGTACTCAAGGACCATAAACCCTGGCACGGCACTGGCAACCTATGTAGTTCATTTATTGACGTTTTAAAGCATATCGACTGCTTTGGGGAGCCTAGGGGGAACTTCCTCCTATTCAAATAGAAAAGCTTGGACAATTCTCTCCAAGCGAGTAAATGGTAGAGGGAGCTGGTTTTGGAGTTCTTTACTAACTTTCACCAACAGCCTAGAAGAGCCTAGGCTTTAAACCACAGCTATTCCTGGTCACTCTGGCAAAACATTTGTTTGCTCCCTTTTCTGGCTGGGAGGCAGAGCTCTCCCCCAGCTGACCCGGGTGTAGCCAGCAAGCTCATCACAACAGCATCTGACCGCAGTAATCTCCAACCACAGGGTAACCGTCTGCTGGCATCCCTACCAATTACAACTCCCAGATACAGGAAAGAAAATGATCTCATCAAATACGCAGCCTCATCTTTAAATACTGTACCTGGAAATTCATTTCAAAATTTTGCATGAGATAACACTAACAAGTTCCCAGTATTGCACTTATCCCCTATTTAAAAGGCTTAAGATATTATATCCCCTTCTCCTTGCACGTGGATTTGCTTTGACTCGATGCCAGATGGCAATACATTATTAAGGCAAGGCTGTACAATTGCAATTTGGTGGAAAACAGGTCAGGATTTTATGACATGTCAAAACTCTCAAACCGTTCTGAGTATTTCAAATGCAAAAGGCAAGCAGAAAATAACCCTTGCGGTGGAGCGATCCTATTGCGTTACCTTGCTTACGAATTTATATCGGGTGCATATTTTATCAGTTCTTTTGCTACTTCCCAACATCCATACAGGCGGGTTGTTATGACAAATCGTGAGACAAGCCAGGGCTGGGATTGCACAGGTATAGGAAGAGGGCAGCAGCAGCCTGGTCGCTCCTGCTCTCCCCACAGAGCGGAGGAGCTTCAGCTCAGATCACACAACGTCAAGGCAGTTTCAGGTGAAGGAGGAGCAGAAAGGCGAAGAAGGGATGTAGAGCAAGGTGTTATAACACCCAACAGGCTTGCAGCCTTGCTGGCAGCGACCTCGTCTCCAGGCGGGACACTGAAGTCTGACAGTCAGGCGGCTGTACGGTTCTCAAAGTTTGTTAAAAAAAAAAAAAGGTAAATGATCCCCGGAGCAAAACAGGCTTCCTTCCGGCAACCTGAGGACCATAGCTGCCTTTTCACTCTCTGTCAACATCTCCATTGAACCAGAAAGTCAGGCTGCTAATTTCCCCTGCCAGCTCGGGGCCAGCCCTCAAGAAACCCATTAAATCCATTAATTTCCGGTGTCATCCTTCTCTTAACGCACGATGCCAGTGCTGCCTGTGAACTGTATTAGTGGGCTGCTTGTTTGGACAAATTTAATTTGTCTTATGCTATTACACTGCTCAGCTTCTTCCCAGCCTATATTAATTCTCCGTATTATTTTTCTAGAGTAATTAGCAGTGTTAACTAAATTGCTGTTAACAGGTGTTTCCAAGTTCATTGAAGGGGATAGCAGAACCACCGAGTCTCTTTGACTCGCCACTGCCAGTTTTAACATTTATCGAAGAATGCCTAATAAGCCATGATAGTCACTGAAATCGATCAGCGTACTGGTGCTTCTCTAATTTTTTTCTCCTTTGAGGAGAGCGTCATCATAGTGACACAGACCTTAAACAAAATACAGATCTTAAATTACGGGACTGTCTTTCGCCAAACAATATACCCCGAAACTATAAATGGCAGCTGACATTTATGTTCTCATACGCATATCCATTAGTTTCACTGCTTTAGGAGTCACTTCAAGACTGTTAATGCTGTTAACAGCTAGGCGTAGGATCCGTTCCCGGGGCGGTCGTGGCACTCCGCTGCGTTATGCTGTAGGGCGCAGCACACTCAGCACAAGCCAGCTTTCGCACGCCAGGTTCCTTGGACGATACACAGTCTCTGTTCGGTTTAACAAACCATACTTGAAACTGTACAATCGGGCTACTTCCAGTGCAGAATCCTGCCTTATTTTCAAGTACTGCCAGTGGTTCCTTGGCTTTATAAAAAACCCTTTGTGACACCCTTCCCTCTGCAATTAAAATGCTTGTAGAGTAAGTGTGGCTGAAGTGTGTCTAAACAGTTGTCATTTATTAATTTACAGTTTACGGCACTAGCACTACTGCTACAATGAATTAGTAATTTATTTATTCCTGACATTTATTATGCCGTCGTAAAATTCAGTATTCTGTATAATACAGGGAAAATAAAACCATTCTCCCATAGCTACTAAGACTTCACGTGTAACAATGATTATCCCGTAGGCTGCCATCTTACAGAACCGTAGCCCTGCAGCGGTACTGATGACCATTTCCAAATAACTTTAAAAATCCTATTCAAATTCATCCATATTAATCACATTCATTACTCGTGTCTCCTCGTATGTGAAAGCTCATTGCATCACAAATCAATGGATTTTCCTTGCCACAAATGCGTTTCCCCCAGCGCACCTCTGGAGCCTCTTTGCGTGTGTCGCTACAGCAATGAATTGACCCCTTATCCCTCCCAGCTACTTAAGGCTTGTTGCCATGAGCAAGGTGTTGCAAACAATCTTTATATATATATGTGTATATATATATACACATATTTTTTATATTCTCAGTTTTTTATGTGCCAAACCACCTTCTCAAGGAAAAACACATTTACTATACAAATTCAGTAAAATGTGCTTTGCTAAATAATCGTCCATTCCACGGCCGGCACAGGGGAAAGGTGCTGCTGTACTGCCAGCGAAGCACAGTCTGAGGAGAGCCAGTCGCTGGACAAATTAAGGCAAGGACTCGGAGCAGGAATCCTCCTGCGGGTTCTCCTTATGGGAGAGATTCCCCTGGCGTGTCACAGAGACTATTTGNCTATATACATATTTTTTATATTCTCAGTTTTTTATGTGCCAAACAACCTTCTCAAGGAAAAATACATTTACTATACAAATTCAGTAAAACGTGCTTTGCTAAATAATCGTCCATTCCATGGCTGGCACAGGGGAAAGGTGCTGCTGTATTGCCAGCGAAGCACAGTCTGAGGAGAGCCAGTCGCTGGACAAATTAAGGCAAGGACTCGGAGCAGGAATCCTCCTGCGGGTTCTCCTTATGGGAGAGATTCCCCTGGCGTGTCACAGAGACTATTTGCTCACATCCAGGAAACATTTCCTCTTCAGTCTGCTTTCCCCACAGCCACCTCAGCAGCCTGCCCGGCTCCTGCCACAGCTTTCCTCCAGGAAGGGAAGGCCGGGCCTGCCGGAGGCGAGCGTTCCTGCTGGCACCTCTGGTCAGAGCAGCTCAGCTCCCTCAAGGACTTACCCTGGAGACTGAAATTACTGACGGCGGGATCCCCGGCTGCTGAGAGATCTCGTCAGCGACTGCCTTGCCTGTTCCACAAAGACAAGATTGAAACTGAGCTTTTAGTTTGAATTTCAAAAAAAAAAAAGCCACCAAACATTTTTCTCTGCTGCCGTATCCCAAGATTAAACGCACTAACAACCCCCTAAAGCAAATGCTGAGGAAATAAATTATCCTCTCTGACTCAGTAATACTTAAACCTGTGTGTAGGGAACCAAGGACCGTAAGAAAGGGAAGTTAGACGATACAGACTCTTCTGTCCCTATCCAACAGTTCACAGTTCAAAAATATCTGACAAACAAGACATTCTCCACCATCTGCTCCCA
>VZSC01018197.1:50297-60413 GCA_013398225.1 Steatornis caripensis | reverse complement strand
CAGTAAAATGGAGGAAAAGATGACCTGCACACCGATATTTTTCACTATATTTCTTACTATATCAACAGCTCATTTAATCAAAAAGTAAAGAATATTCATAATATTAACTGTAGTTATGGAGCTCAAGGTCTTCAGGATGTGTATATATCTTTGTAGAAAATGTTCAATCTATATTACCTTCTGTAATATGACAAATGTTTAGGACAGACTTAGTATACTGAAAAAACTTCATTTTAAATATAAGCACTAGACAGAAGATAGGCAGAGATACTTAGATAAGCTATAATTTCACATTTCTGTGGTCTAAAGATTATTTTTTCATTATTCTCTAAAATTTTTGTATTCAATGTAATTTTGGTTTTATTCTACCCTCAACCTCCAATTCTTACATTTTTCTTGTTGGAATATGAAGCATGAATATTTTACAATTTTACTGTTTGGGGGATCATGCCGAGGGATTTCTTTGTGCATTACCATAATTTCTTTCCTGAAAAACGTAAGTTATACTGCCACTTTTCTTAACAACAGATACAATTTCCTCTGGAGTGGGAGTGATCCTCTAGAACACTTTTCGTATCTATTTTAATAGAGTTATATGCTTAACAATATTTAATATATAGAGAGAACCTACAGTACTTTTTTAGAGCATAGGCTGATAAGCAGAAAATTAATTCAGTATGATCTAGTAAACATGAATTCTACATTTCATTCAAAAGTTCTCAAGGAAGAATAATTTTATAGCAAAGGTGATATCTTTACAAGGCAGTACTAAACAATGGAATCCTTGTAAAAGTGTTTGTCTCTGGAAAGGACAAAGAAGAAAACTATTTTTAGTAGCACTTCTACCTAGACTCCATCCATACAAGGGTAACTGTGTATAGATGCATATCTGCCTTTCCGCTCACAGTTTATTAGAGAGTGGTGTGTCCAATGATAAGTGAATCTCTCAGATGTCCTTTTAGGAAGCTCTCCATCTTATTGATAGACTTTGGTGCTAGATCTTATAGTTCCCATGCTCCAACAGCTGAAAAGAGGATTTAGGNATGCATATCTGCCTTTCCGCTCACAGTTTATTAGAGAGTGGTGTGTCCAATGATAAGTGAATCTCTCAGATGTCCTTTTAGGAAGCTCTCCATCTTATTGATAGACTTTGGTGCTAGATCTTATAGTTCCCATGCTCCAACAGCTGAAAAGAGGATTTAGGGCCTTTATTGAGTGATTGTGTGAAAGCAGCTGGCTGGAAAACATAAATTAAATAAATTCATGTCTGGAAATGAAATAATTCAGAAGAAATAGGAATAAAATTCCTATTAAATGTCTGTAGAACCTCATATCTGATAAACTTCCATTCTGGTTAACAATCACTGTTGTGCCCTCTCTTACTGGAAATTTGAAGAATGGGAAGCAAGCAGCAGTGCAGAGTGTAGGATTTACCAGAGAGCAAGCCCTCTGCTTCTGGATACAAGATGGTGGTGGTGATCCAGCATTGGTCAGAAGCCAACTAGTTAGATCCAGTTAGGCTTTCTTTTCATTCTCCTGCCCTAATATCAGTGGAAAGGAAATTCTACTGATAAACGAAAGTGTTTCATGTTTTGTGATTTAAATGCAGGACTAATGGAAATTAAAGAAAATGGAGTTTAGTTTGGTCATACAGCCAGTAATAAAAGTTGAGAAATAAAAGACATCAACACCAGGCAGAGACCTTCAGGTCCAGCAATCAAGATCTCTCTCCTACTTACACAGCACAGTCCAAAGCAGACCAAGGGATTTTTATATTCTCTGACTGTGAGGAATATGTAGGAGCACTGTACAAACATGTTGGGCACAATTTATGCCTCTTCCTAGAAATACACATGTGCCCTAACAAAATTTTTTGTCTGCCACTTTTTATCAACATATTGGTATCCACTCTCGAATATATCAGTATCAGATGACCACATCAGAGACCTTCACATGTAAGAATGGAAATTCTAACAGAAAACAGGCTGCATCTTAGACCAGGTATCTCAGGAGAAGCAAAAGTTCCCTCTAGGTATTCCAGGATAAGTAAATGTTGCTTCTAGTTAGTATGAACAACAGCTGCTTTGATTTCTGACACAAGTAAGGAATTTGTTATTTAAGACCCTTAGGACAGGGCAGGTTTAGGTCATACACTACATTATGAAAATTAATGTTCTCAAGTCTTATAGGATCAGGATTTGTGTTTAGGATAGAAATTAATCCGTTAGAGCCGATGAAAAATCAGCACATGAATTATATACATAATTATATATACATATTTATTTTTATCTCATTAATTCCTTACCCTTAACCTTTTAAACATAATAGAAGTCATTAACTGATTCAAACAGCAATTTTTTTCTTAATCTTGCAGTTATCTTTAATATTATCATTGTCAAAAATACATTTACAGACAGTCTGGGTAGGTGTGTGAGTGAAAAAGGTCAAAGCAAAATACCAGCATACTTAACAAATATATTTTTGCACTCCATCACAAAAATACTTTTGGTTGCATAGCAACTGTCTTTTTAATTACTACTTGCAATCTAGATTTTAATAATTTAATTAGTATTTTTCTTCATAAACTGTTTCATCCAATCCATTTAATGAATTCAACTCATTGATTGTTTTTAAATGGTCCTATTTACCTCCTTTCTTTGCCCTTCCAGCATTCTAGCTATGCAGTAAAGACTAAAAATCTCATTAATTTAATTTTAAAAACCACAGTCAAAAAGACTCAACCTTATCCAATAAGGAAAGATACAGATTTTTAGGTAGCCTTTGTAGCTGAATTTGGAGTTCAGATAAGTATTAGTGAAGCCAGTGGGTCTTCATAAAACTGCCACATTACAACTACATGAGTCATTTGCAGAACTGTAACTAAAACTAAGGTTTTCAGAAGCAAAATTCAGAGTGATGTGGGATGTTTTGAGTGGCCTAATTTTAGAGGTAGTGGTTTCAGTGCTTTTGAAAAAAATGTTTACTTCATACAATTTAATCTAAGGTAACCATAATTATAGTCCCTTGCGAGAAACCCTCACCTATTGCTCTGTACTAAGATACTGTTGAGAAGATGAAGCTTAGCAAGACCCAAGTAATGCAAGAACAATTATGCAAGGGGGAAGGAGATGGTGTCTAAATACCTGCAGAAGAGCAGCCACAGTTACCATAAAGAGCTATAGCTACTTCACAGTGCAAGTCAAAGCTGTCAAATGATCTAAAGAGGTAATAGTATTGGCTTTACATTTTCAGTACCCATTTATGATTTGAAGAACTATACTTTTCTCTCATTTTCCCCAAAATTAAGCTTAAATAGAAATTTAAGTCTGTACAAGATAGACTTAAAAATGTGAGCCTCTGAAACAGAAAAAGATGTAAGTGATCTATAAAAGTGTTCTAATATATTTAGCAATTAAAGTATTATTTACGGAAACCTAAAAAGATATTGTGTGAAGTGTAGGTTTAAAAACTGTTCCCATGTCCAAAAATAATTGTTCTTCAAGGAATTCTGAGAGGCTGAATTTTTACTGCATTGTTTTCTCTCACTATTCAGTGTATTAAACTAACATCCTTTTGATTATTTTTACATGTAATGTCTTTACAATATTCATTTCTTCCCTTTCACCCATAAAACTTTACACATGCACTTCCCCCTTTCCCATCTATACTGAATTTTCATGGCAGTTTTGAGATTATTAAGCATTGTTCTAAGACATTTTACAGGCAGTTCATTAAAACAAAACCACCAAGAAAGCCCATGTTAGGCTTGTGGGTAAAAACTTTCACACCTCACCTAAAAAAAAAAAAATCCTTTGTTCATAATCCCTCTCATTATAGCATGTTTGTCTAAATAGAATTAATAGAATACCTACCACAGGTTTTCTGCACTGATTGCACATGAATTTGTGGATGTTAATATTCAAGGACATCAAAACAAAAATAAAAGAAATTAGATCCTTTCAAATAAGTGATACTTTAACGTTTGGTCCCATAAAATAAAATAAACATTATAAAAAAATAAGCCTATAAACATAAGGAAGATGGATAAGTCTACACACCATTCTGCTTATCTCTGTTTAATAATATTATATTTCATTTCCCATGCTAAGAAAATACCCATTACCCAAAGCAGCCATTCGTAAACAGCCATTGTGAACATATTGCATCCTTGTTGGTGGTAAGATAATTGAAATAAGTTTACCAGTCTTTTATGAGGAAGTACCAGATGTATAAAATACCTATTAATCAACTCACTTGCTTTTCCAAACATGATTTTCAATACCAATGACTATCAAAGAATAAATGAAATAAGAGGAAAAATATCAGAGAATTAACAAAATGACTCAGAGGTGTGTTGTATTGCTTGCAGTGAGGGAGGTAGAAGAGGAAATTGTCTAGAAAAAAAAAAAAGATTGTATCTTTTGCTCTTTCCTTATGGCCACGTTTTCACTGTTCATACCTGTGTGCTTTTGATTCTCTGTAATGCCTCTCTTATAAAGCTCCTCAAAAGCAACTTTGTGGACAGGAACAGAAATGGTGAACTACACATCGGTCTCTCTTAGATGTGTTTGTTTTTCTTCTATTAAACACAGTTTTCAGTAACTAGTTTTCTGTTTAACAATAGGCTACAAAGGCATTACCTGTCCTATAGTATGCTGAGCTAATGTAATTATTTTTTCTCCTTTGTGGACAGTTTTAGATTTTTCTATTATTGTTGAGAGGGGGGTAGTTTTTTGTGTTTATTTATTTGTTATTAATACTTTAGAAACTAGGACTTTGGTGCTATCACAGCAACTTGGAAGAACCAATGACAAGGATGGAACAGTGGTGATTCCAGATTCATCCCTGAACTTACCTGTGTTACTTCTGTTTATCTTTGGTTTTTACTCGGATGAGAGATAAAAATCTCATGGGAAGTTTTCCTGTTGTGACTGCTCATCTTTTCTGAGTCATGGACTGTTTCTATCTACAGACATTTCTCCTCATCCTCATCTCCTTCGCATTTCTTGAACCACTAAGAGCAGTTTGGACTAGGCAGTTGCATGGAGTGATAAAACTACCTTTCTGAATCTAGTAAGCAAATTTAGTTTATGTCTTTTAACCCAGTGGTGGAGGCCAAAAGGACTGGTTTGACAAAGAGAGACAGCTGATACTGAAGACTCTGTAGGCACAGAAGTGGGACTGACTTCAGACCACCTCTAGTCTTTTCTCTTGTTAGGTGCATTCTTAGAGTACATCTTCTGGCTCTTTCTAGTGAAAGAATTCTAATTCCACCACTGTACTGAGTCCAACATGCAAAAACATTGCTATGAGATATCAAAGATAACTGTAGCTGAGAATTTACTTTTACTCATTACTTTCAGTAGAAGTCAATAGATTAATAATATATAATTACAAGCATGCAAGATTTTGAAAACATCAGCTGACATCTCAATTACTACTGTTATTTTGAAAAATATTTTGCTTATGTCACAGGAAACATTCAAAATTGCACACAGACACATTAGTGAGTTTTATTAAGAATTACCATCAATCTATGGCTGAATTTGGATGTTTGTTTTCACAATATGATGTGTGCAAAAAGCAAACTATTGACAGAGTGATTCATACCTTTGATTCAGCGACGAAAAGAGAGGGCACATTTCAGTGAAACATTTTTCTGGCAGGTGAACAATGAGGACAAAAAATATATCCACATTTAGCTAACTAATTAAGGCCTTGGGATTGGCCAAGGACATAGAAGGACAAGGGAGTAACTTTAGATAAACTTGTTCAGTGGCAGTAAAGACCAGGTCTGTAAACTACTGGCATTAAAATTAATGCTAACCTGTTACTAAGGAACAGTTCAGACAGTCAGAAATTACATGAAAATCTGGTAGTCTATCTTTAAGCCATATCCAGAAAGTTTGTTTTTCCCTTGATAGCTATACCTAGGTCAAACCAAGAGCTGTTATATCAAAAAATCTCTGGATCCCAGACAATCAAGTTAGTTAGTTGGAGCACACAGTGACTGAGGGTAATATACAGGAGACAAGATAGATGACATAGACTCTATTAAAGTCAATGCAATATCAGTATCTACACATTCTCAAAATCTTGATTGATGTCTGGTCTCTAGGTTGTCACCTATTTAGTCACAACATTAAGATCTGCCAAGGGCAACTGGCAAATGTCTTTTATATTCAATAAAAGACAAGAGAAACTCTCCACTTCTTTTGAACAACAAAGCTGTATATCCTTCTTTGATCTCCATGATATATGAGCAACATTCACGTGTCTAACAGATGTGGAGTATCCATCTGACACTTTCAATAATTTAGTGATGATTATGACAAAAGGCATATGCTATAAACCTAGACAGTTTATTAGTGAACTGTGAATCTTTAAAGAACAGGCCTTGCTAAAATATCGAGTTTTCTCTAGAAATTAAGAGACATAATCCTCCTGAACGTAGCTGACAGCAAAGAAATTTTTCCAGTTTTTCTATCCAGTAACCGTGATAGACTTCCCAACAACACAGTTGTCTCAGAAAAGCCTTGTGGCAGCTGGCACATGTAATCAACAAGCAAAAATTATTAAATGTAGAAAGTATAGCTTCTACTTCATGAAAGGAAAGCTTTGCTTGTAACTTCTGTTTTGTTTCTGCAGAGTCATGCCAAGTGCTTGCAACATGCTGTCCTTTAAAGTGCCAATGTCTCCATTTATCAATAAAATTAGGGCTATAGAAGAGAAATTATTGTTTTAATTCCTGAGTTTTATACGTGGAGAACAACTGTTTAAATTGGTTTTTTTACTGCAATGTAATATTTCAAAAATGATATTTTCTTTGTTAATTTTTCTATCTCCCCCCCAAAATGTAAAGAACTCAGGAAATACCTTAACTGCTCTTTCTAATAGAAATTTGTTAAACTATTTATCGTGTTATTTCTGTAAGGTGTGAATCAGAATTCTCAACATACTCACTTTGTGCTATTCTGCTCTATTAGAATATACATAAAACTGCTGCTTTTAAAGACTTAATCACTTCAGGATTAATGTCTACTGGTGTATTCAACAGTGAGTAGCTTTTAGAAATGCATGAAAAATATGTCAGCTCCATGTTTAATTTAAACTTTTAAACATAAAATTAAAGGGAAATGGGAATCTATTTTATATGATTCATATAAGTATTACAAGTTATTTATGTATGATCACATAAACTTATAACATACATACAGTTGTTTGTAGAGCTAGAGATTTATATAACTTCAAAACATTGTAGTATTTCATATAATTTTTCTTTGGCATTCAATTTTTGCAGTTTATGGTAAGAAAACAAGAGAACAG
Organism: Steatornis caripensis; assembly: GCA_013398225.1. Taxonomy (NCBI): domain Eukaryota; kingdom Metazoa; phylum Chordata; class Aves; order Caprimulgiformes; family Steatornithidae; genus Steatornis; species Steatornis caripensis. Next base: position 53,087 of record VZSC01018197.1, on the reverse strand, counting down.
GACTGCCAAATTTAGTGAGTTAGATGCTGCTGATTTTAGACATTTCTGAATATTGCCCTTCGGATATGACCTATCCGAAATTTCTATGAACATACTCAGTATTACTCCCTGTGTAGACTCATTGACTCCTTGGATAAGTACAGTTAAGCATGTATAGAAATGTTTACAGGGACACAATCATTATTCTTGTCACTGCAAGCCTACATAGTTTCAGCAGTTTGTCCCAGCCATCTTGATATTATTCATGTTGTGGAACTACTTTTGGCAGATCATTGGAGAAGAAGAGCCCAGACCAATGAGCAGCTGAGGAAATCACTGGTTGTGCTCTTATCATAGAAAAGCTTCCTAGGTGAGACTGTGATGCTGCAGTCAAGAAGGAAAACCTATGCTTTCACTTCCATCTAGGGTTCCCATTATATTCCTGGTGCACAAGAACTCCTTATTTATCTCGCGACTTAGTGTCTGTTCTTTCCTACTTATTTCAATAGGAACTAAATAAGCAATCTTACACCAGTAGGAATTTAAAAGCATAAAAAGTTCAGAAGCATGTGTTGGCAAAATGTATAACATATGAAATAAAAGTTATTTTGCCTAAGAAAAGTTAGGAGAAGGCTTATTACCGGTATAACCAGTACTATTTGAATGTTCTATCAAGTATATTTAACGACCTCTATGTGCTTTCCCCCTACAATAACATCACTTCTGTTCCCAAAGTGAGACTTTGGCTCACAGATATTCTAGAGCTGTTCTGCCGGGTGGCATGTGCAGCCATTGAAAAATATAACCCTTGCAATGAATTAAATGAAAAACTAACCAGAAAAGCAGTACATATTACAAGCATAATAACTGGCTTGAAAGTGTATCCTGGGGTTTCAGATGATGTCATAATCTGCTACAGCAAATTTAATAGTATTGTTGCCTGGAAGCTAAGCCATTATACTATGTTTAATTTCACTAAGATGTAAATTACATGGTTCAGTATTGTATAGTACAGGTTACTACCATTGTAGATTCTTGTTCTTGCAACTGTCAGGAGTTCTAACGTTTATGGGAATCTTGTTTAGCTGGAAATCTTAAGTTTTTATAGAATTTTTTAAAAACAATTATTTTATCCCTACCTTATTTGCTATTACTACATCCTATCCCTGCACTCATCTCTTTTCCAGCCATATTAACAGAATATTAGCTTGACTTTTTGAAGTATATCAATAAATATTCAGTCCTTGAAGAAAAGAAGAGCAGTATGGCTTGAGAGTGACTTTTTGCCTGTTTTCGCATTTGCTTTTATTGAGTCTTTAAGCCAAAAAGAAAATACTCTTCTTATAGAAAAATAATGAGCTTGGGTGCTTATACTACATCTTTTATGGTAACTGCTAGCATGAAATTTGAGGAGACATTTTGTATTACCACATAACATTTACCAGAAAAATACAGATAAAACTTGCCCCCAATAAGTACATCAACACTTCTGTTATCATCTGAAATTTCCAGCTGAATTACATTGGAAAATATTCTAGTTGACCACGCATAAAACATAATAGATGTATCTTTAAAGTAGTAGACAGTATTTTCTATCATTAGAATCTAATACGGTAATTGACTGGTAATATAAACGATTTCTTGACAACATATTACAAGTACCGTCATACATGCCAATAAAAATGCTATGAAGAGATTCTTGTTTTTCCTTTCAGAAGTCTGTTAGCTAAAAAATACGTTACTCTTGCACGTCTGTGTATTTTTCTCTCTGTACTTGTCTATTTGTGGATCTTTTGCCTATCCACACTGCTTGCCAGTTTCAAGCTTCTGACAAAGTAATTCATTCTAGGCAGTCTTATGGGAAATTGGTGGAGAGTTTAGATTAGATTTTTACACAAAGTATTGCTAGTAAAGAGATGGTTCACAGTAGAGGTATACTTGAGATCACATAAAACAAACCAGTAATAACTGTTGTCAATTGTAAACCATATACAATTAAAAATAACTTTATCTTGACAAAGCAAAGATAAATGTTTCAGTGACTCAAATTTACAGAAATGTGTTAATGTTCGCTGCTGTCAGTTGGCTTTGTTCATGTATCAAAGCCATTGCTACATATTGATTCAGGCTGTATTTATTTGCTTAAGTTGTTGTGATCTATTGGCACAAATTCACATCTTTATAGCTTCTATGGTATAGCTGCCTTCAGTGGCTGTATGAGAGAAGGTATGCTTCTGTCAGTGCTCTAAATATTTCCATGATTAACAGTCATCTAAAAGCAGAAATAAAAGTGCATGTATATCAGAAAAATATTCTAGAAACAGTCATAAGATCTCTGAAATTGTTTGAATTCATCTTTGAAATTGTCTATATAGGAACTTGAAATCATGTAATAGAAGAATTTGATTGGGTTTTTGTCACATATTTAACCAAAGAGAGAGGTTTATGCTGGTTTTTTGGGGACTAGTGTTAAGGGATTAAGCTCAGGAAGAGTGGCTTAGATGAGCGCACAGTGAGGTGGGTCAAAAACTGGCTGAATGGCAGAGCGCAGAGGGTAGTGATCGGTGGTGCGGAGTCTGGTTGGAGGCCTGTGACCAGCGGTGTTCCCCAGGGGTCAGTGCTGGGTCCAGTCCTGTTCAACGTATTCATCAATGATTTGGACGAAGGGACAGAGTGTACCCTCAGCAAGTTTGCTGATGATACAAAGCTGGGGGGAGCGGCTGACTCACCGGAAGGCTGTGCTGCCATTCAGCGTGACCTGGACAGGCTGGAGAGTTGGGCGGAGAGGAACCTGATGAAGTTCAACAAGGG
>VZSC01018197.1:9641-49483 GCA_013398225.1 Steatornis caripensis | reverse complement strand
CGCCTGGATGCATTCCTGTGCAACCTGCTCTAGGCTAACCTGCTTTAGCAGGGGCGTTGGACTAGATGATCTCTAGAGGTCCCTTCCAACCCCTACCATTCTATGATTCTATGATTCTATGATTCTATGATTCTATGATTCTATGATTTTTTTAGGCTATTTTCTTCCAGAAGTTTTAGGCAGTACAAGAAATAAAGATCTTCTCCAACAAAAACTGTAACCAGCTGTAACCAAAACTTTCCTCTCACCTTCGCTTCTGTCATTTGTGAGTTTTAATCAGCCTACAGAGAAGAGTCCCAAATGTTATCCTACCCTTGGTTTCAACTCCTTCTCTGAAGTAGCCCACATGTACTTACTGAAGGTATAAAAAGGTTGTGTGGAAACAGCAGCCTGGAATGTTTTTGCGTTTGTCTGAAGAGAAGATACAGAAGAGCAGAAGCCAGTTTTAAATGGCATTTAATGTGCATACACAGTTCCTAATGAAGAAAGCACTAAGGATTGAGAAATTATTTTAACTATAAGATTGTCTGTGTTAGACACCAGTTGGAAAAGCACAACAGTCACATAGCTGACACAAGTTTCTCAGCTACACAACAGTGATCTCCACCAGGGCAGGTGGAGGCTTCAGTTTTCGAAGCATTACAAATATAGCTTCTGTACACTTCTCTTCATGAAGGAGGGGAAAGTGGGAACTAATATCTATACAGTGCTATCTGTTGCTTTTATAATGCATTTAGCCTTAATATTGTAGTAACACCAAGACACTACAATTTCCTTTAGGGTACTTTGGGAGAAATTAAGTGAGAAAAGGACCATCCCTGAAACACAGGGGACTGTGAAATTACCATGTTAGAGAAAGCATTCCTAATTGCAAATGAGTGGCAAACACTACTTCAAAAACCTTCTGTTCCCCCTGTCCCTCTGGACATCTCTTTTGGAAGAAAAAAATTACAAATTAAAAATTAAAGAAAAGTTCTGAAGTAGTAAAGTTTCTTTCCTCTTATTGCATAGGGTTTTTTGTACATAGTTTTATATGTAAACAAAGTTTTTGATATTCAGTTTATCAAATTGTAGGAGAAGCGATAACTTAGTTCTTCATGCTCAGAGAGTATTCTATTCTAAAAATAAAATGACAGTGGAAAACAAAGAAGTTTCAGGCTAGCTGGGATCATGCAAAAATCACCAAATCTCCCTTTTTTTTATTTTTTCTGTCCTAGAAAAGCATGTGCTAAATTAGACCTTTCAAATAATAAAAAAAAAATTGTATAGTGCAGGTAATACATTTTTTAGTTCCCATTTAAAAATATGGTTATGAACCACTGATGCTTCTGCTATGTGTAACAAAGAAAATATTGGAACCTGAGAAGTTCCTTGAATAGATCATTTATTGTAAAATGTTCAGTTGCAGTTAACTTTTCCTCTTTTACGAAAAATTTACAAAAAAATCATTACATGACGAGTATATATTTTTCTACTTCACTGATAATTGTATGGTACTTTTCTCAATACTTATCTGTATCTTGTCTTCTGAAATTAGATCTCAGAACACAGATTTTAAAGGAGCAAAAAATTAGCAAAGATGACAGTATAAACCAGCAACCCATGTCCATGTGCTGCAACCTTCTTGCTCTGAAATAGAATCATGTGGACAATGTCTAAAATCCAAACACTTCTGGTTTCTGTTTCTCTGAGATGCATTGGTGACATGTAAAGTCTACAAAAATATTGGATTATATTTAACCCTACATTTTTCCTTCAGCTCAAAGCTGAATCAACTGGGTTTTTCTGAGGGATTTTCCTTTGTCTTTCACTAAAGGCAAGACCTCCAAACTGGAACCTGTTCCTGTATAAATATTACATTCCTACATAATAAAATATACTTAGACTCTTGACACCAAAGTCATAGTTAAGGAGTAGGTGATAGTGGTAAACTCCTATGGATTAGATGAGTTGTTTACTTCCGATTTCCACATTTCAGTGGCACGCGCAGAATTGCTGTTTAGCATTTTACTTTCAACAAAGTTACATTTAGCTATCATTAATACATACATATGGTACTATGGGTTTAACTTGACTTTTAGGGGTTTTTTTTCCTGAAATTCCTTCTTTCACATTTGAGATACTTTGCTTAGCTGGAGTGCTGGGGAATATTCTCAAATTTGTCATTATTTGGAAAATGATATTCAAGTGATGTATTTACAAAAAGGATTTTAAAAAAACTCCAACCTTTGCAAGCATAAAACAAATTACAAGCCCTGTGGTTTTTGTTTGCATTGCTAATTTACTCTCATCTTATTGAAAATTCTGTAATTTTGCACATTCTTTTTAGGCTATTTCAGTATCAAATTGCATTCTGTTAATGTCTCATTTAAGCCTAATGTTTTATTCAATATCACATGTATAGCACTATATAAATGTAATGATTCTAAAAGATGAGTGAAGCTAAAGTTTTTTAGAAATTTATTACAGATGTTATTTTATCTTTATTTCATAGCTTTCATAATACATATTAGTACATTAATTCTATTTTTACTCAGACCAGTTTGCTTTTTTTTTAAGACAGCATTTCTCATAGAGAAATTTTGTGAAATTGTGCTAAATTAGTCAGAAAAATGTCTAATTTTGCTACTTCAGAAGAGAACCCCCCTAAAAATTTTTCTTTATATTAAAAGTATTCATACGTTTTCCACAGGAAATTATTAAAGAACTGCAAAACGAACAAGGCTTTTATATTAAACCTACCCTTGGCCCAAGGAAATTAAGAAAATTAAGTTGCCAAAATATGTTTTATTTTTCTTTTGTAGATGATGTAAATTGAGAGAATAAAATTGTTAAAGAAGATTTTAATGATGCCTATAGAAAATTAAATAATTTATACTGTGTACAAATATATTTCAGGTTTCCGTCATTTTTTCTTAGTTGTCAAAAATAGCAAAGAATGAAGTTATGTGTCAGAAATAGATTTGATTCTTTCTGTTTCTTGTACTAGTTCTCCCCATTTTATTTTCTCTTCATGATAGTATGAGCTGTCTGCTAAACTCTCTATCATTACTTCTTAGTTTACATAAGAACATCATAAATATCTTACTCAGATCTATACTCTGTTCAGCACAATACTTTTTCTCTAGTAATGACAACAGAAGATGCATCCATCAATTCATAGAATCATAGAACCACAGAATCATAGAACCACAGAACCATAGAATAGTTTCGGTTGGAAGGGACCTCGAAGTTCATCTAGTCCACAACTGCTGCCAAGGACAGGGACATCTTTCACTAGACCAGTTTACTCAGAACCCCATCCAACCTGGCCTTGCACACTTCCAGGGATTCCACTTCTCTGAGCATCCTGTTCCAGTGTCTCACTGCCATCTTTGTAAAAAATATCTTCCTTGTGTCCAATCTAAACCCAGCCTCTTTCAGTTTGAAGCTGTTGCCCTTTGTGATGTCACTACAGACCTTGGTAAAAGGTCTCTCTCCATCTTTCTTGCAAGCTCCCTTTATATATAGAAAGGCCACAACAAGGTCTCCCTGGAACTTTCTCTGTTTCAGGCTGCACAATCCCAGCTCTAAGCTTTTTTTCATATGAGAGGTGGTCCAGCCCTCTAACCATTTTCTGGGCCCTCCTCTACATCCACTCTGAACCAGGTTCAGGACTTTCACTTAGCCTGTTGAACTTCATGAAGTTCTCACAGGCCCACATATCAAGTCTGCCATCCATCTCTGGATGACATCTCTTCCCTGTAGCAAATCAACGGCACCACATGTTTGCTGTCATCTGCAAACTTGCTGAGGCTGCACACAATCCCACTGTCTATGTCATTTATGAAGATATTAAATAGCACTGGTCCCCATATGAACCCCTGAGGGACAGCACTCATATCTGGTTTCCACTTGGACATTGAGGCATTGAATGCAACTCTTTGGATGCATTCTTCCAACCAGTTCTTAGCCATCTAACACTCCATTTGTCAGACCCATATCTCTATGATGTAGCAACCAGAATGTTCTACGGGACCTTGTCAAAGGCCTTACAGAAGTCTAGGTAGATGACATGAGTTGCTTTTCCCTTGTCCACTGATGCAGTTACTTCATTGCAGAAGGCCACCAGATTAGTCATGCACAATTTGCAATTTGTGAAGCCATGTTGGCTGTCTAACCTCCTCCCTGTCTTCCATATGTTTTGATGTGTCTTCCAAGACAACCTACTCCATGATCTTACTGGGCATGGAGGTAGTTCCCAGTATCCTCCTTTTTACCTTTATTAAAAATGAACGTGGTGTTTCCCTTTTTTCAATCACTGAGGACTTCGTCTGATTACCAATACTTTTCAAATATGACGGAGGCCAGCTTAACCTCCTTGTCTGCTAGTTTCCTCAAGACTCTGGGATTCCTATCATCCTGAGATGCATTCCTTTCATACTTCCTCAACATCAATACCCACAGTATTAGGGATGTTAGAGGCCATGTCCCTGCCTATTCTCTTTAGTACACATTTACCAATTCATCTTAAATTTGTCTCATCCCTTTGCTAATTTGCTGGTGCTATTTACCCCAATAACGTTCTGTGGCAACAAATTCCTAAAGTTTGTTACTGGTTTGATAAAAAAATAAATAATTTGTTCAAGATTGATCTCTTCCTCTTTCAAACTGATTTCCCTATCCTCCGGCCCCCTAATACCAGTATTTAGTAAATAACTGTGCTGTCTTTACCCTATGCTTCACCGCCTTGGCTCAATCATACCCACTCTCTGCCTCCACCACTTTGGTAGAAGACCTGCAACCTGTTTAGTCTCTCTTTGTTTAACTCCGTCCTCTGCCATTTTAATGCTCTTAGCCTTTTTTAACTCAACTTTACCTACACAGAAATGCAGAGAAGACAGTTGCAAAAAAGTATTCACAATAGGACCATTCCAAGATTTTATATAACATCAAAATGACACCCTCTGTCATTTTTTTGCTACAACTTCTGACTGTGATAAGTATTTTCTTGGCTTTTGTGAATGCCATTATGCAGTAAATTATTGATTTCAGAGACCTGTCAATGATAATTCCAAGTTATCCCTACTGAGTTACAACTGCAATTCCAAATTCAGCAACCTGTGAGTACAGTTTTGATTATTTTTTCCCTAAAATCTTTACATGTATCTACACTGAAGTCTATCAATCACATTTATGCTTTCTCACTCAATATTGTGAGGTCCTTGAGGACTTTTTTACCAGTAATATGGCATTTGGCTACCCAAGAGAGCTCAGTTCTAATGACCTACAAAAACTTACAGGTCACTGAAAGATCTTGAGCTTAATTATTACCACTACAAACAATTGGGGAATGTCACATGGGACTTTTCTCCATCCTGAGAACTGATCACTAAATCATCCCCTTTGCTTCTTATCCCTTAACTGCTTTCAGTCTATGAAAGTGACAATTCCTCCAATCTTGCAACAACTCAGTTCCCCTAAAAATATTTGACTGATGACAAAAATTCAAGGGTCTTAAAAATCCAAGCATATTATGATCACTGGGTTGCCTTTATCCACATGTTGGTTAACAACTTTCCAGAGCTCCACCAAGTCAATGTGGCAGTTTTTCTCTTTATAGACTCTTTACCAGCAGACTGCACTCACACAGTGACCTTTTTATTTACTGTAGACCTTTGAAGTGTTGAAGTCAGAGTCATTTGTCTTTAGTTCTCAGGGAGCTCTCTTGAGCTCTTCTGGCAGATGCAAGTGACTTTTTGACAATCTAGCATCTTCTGACAACCAGCTTTTGCCACATGTAGATTGCACACTTTAGGCAGGAACTTGATGATTTCATGTTTGAGTTCCTTCTGTTTTCGTAAGTGAACGCCATCTGGTCCCAGCATCCAACACCTCTGTTTGGTCTAATCTATCTGTAATTTGTCCCCTAAAGAGTGAGGCAAATACAGAAATCTTTCCAAAGTTTTCAGAAATAAGGACTGCTAGACAGAACCCTCTGAACATCTTTTCTATTATATTATCATTGTTGAGTACCCATTTTACATAGTTTTTATTGAGTAATGTTACTGATTCCCTAGATGGCCTTCTTCGCTTACGTATTTAATAACTTAATATAAATCTACCACCACATTTTTATTTAAGGAGTCCAGGTCATTTTGAACAAACAAACAAAAAAAAAGATTTCTTTTCTGAGTAAATGTTATTCTTATGAGATTTTTTTATTCATTTGCAAACATTTCAGAATTTTGGGTAGAACACTGTATACAATAATCCTTTTCAAACTCTTTCTACTGCACTTTTTGGCACAGTTCTCTCCCATCAATGCCCTGAAAGTAATGGAAAACAAGTAAACAAAATCAGAAAAATAAAAATTGAGGAAAGAAGAGTGTGACAAAAATGGCAGCATTTTTATAAAATAAATTCAAACAAAAAAAATCACAAGAGAAAGAAAAGGATAATTTAGAGGTAAGTAAGCTTAAGAAAAAAGTATAGACTTTCTTTTTGCTTTATTGTATCACTTCAATCAACATCATTGACATGTACTGTTGTGACCCTATATGGTGCTAAATGTCTCTGACTGTAATAAAAATACTATGATCATGATATGAGTATGTGTAATATTTTTTGAGATCCTTCATTTTGCTTGACTGTTGTTTAAAGACTGTTTCCAAACAAAAAAAAAAAGAAAAGAAAAGCAAAAAGAAAAGCAAAAAAATCCAAACATAGGTATACCAGCACAGTTTTATGCAGGCTTGACTTGTATCTGCCATCAGCCTGTATCCCTGTGGCTGACAAATCTGTCACAGATTGCAGATTATAGAATAGGAACTTTTGTCTTTCCTTTACTCTGCATCATGTTCTGAAAAAATAACAGATAACAACTAGAATCTTAATGTTAAGCATTTCAAATTTCTAAATGAGGAGGGTATTCCTAGACATAATGGCATCCTATCTGCATATTTCACATCTGTGTTGTCTATATCATGCAATGGAAATTGAGTTCAGAAATACTTACCTGCATGCAGGTCAGGACTTTCGAAACCAGTGACTAAACAAGCATTTGAAGGCTAACAATCCATAAAAAGGTTCTAAATACTTGCATTACTAAAAACTCTGTGGTGTCTATATAGCCTAGGCTCTTTATAGTTTTTTTTTTAATCAAATAATAGTAGGCTTTAGCATCTCTCTTTTGCTATAAACTATTTTATCATTTTCCATATCATGAAAATAACAGTCTCAAATTATCATTTTCACCTCTTGCCTTGCACAGTACTCTGCACACACAGCAACAGAACTGCATAAAGCATTCAATACTATGCTATGAAACAAGGTCATTAAGCACCTGAGCAAAAAGCTGTTGCGTAGAATAGAAAATTCCCATTGACTTCAATAGGATTTGGGTCAAGTGAAGTCAGTTATTATTTACAATAAAAAGCCTGGGTACAAACCTTGCTTAGCTGTGTAGTCCTTATATGAAACCATTTGACTAGATAATGATCTTGTATTTCTCAGATGTTTTAATCTAGAGTACCAGGATTCTGTTAGTGTAGATGTTCTCCCAAAAATAATATAATTTCTATTTTGAGAATAATAAGACATTTTCTGTCAACTTATAAGCAAGTATACTCTTATATTTTTCAAATTTCCATTTTCCTTCAACCGATATTTTCTCTTGTATTAGCCACTTGAGTCAACAATCATTATTTGTATTAATAATACTAGTATACATATACATACACTTTTAAAATCTATCGTTTCATTTAAGGGGTTAGACTTCCTTGACTGTCCTGAGGTCTTGCAAAATGTGGTGCAAATATTACCCGAAAGTTTGTATTTAAAAAAGAAGGGAAGGGAGAAACAGAAGAGGGAAAACATAGCTGCATTTTTTAAAGAATTCTATGTTCCTTCCATCCCATTAATTCCTTAAATTATTTTTCCATTCATTTTTCCCATGACACATTCATCACTTTCAAAAAGCCAGAGTCCAAATGAACCAGATGTGCTGAACATGCAAATAACTGCAAAATGGGTTTCCCTGGAAACTAGATTAAAGCCTTCAGAACAGCTCCACCTCCTGCTCAGCTTGCCTTTTCCTTTTAGCAGTTCAGTAATAGCAAATCAAGACACTTATACTCAGATTGTCCCCTTCACTTACATGAGCAGGGGGTAGCCACTTCAGGCAGGATTCAGAAAGGAGATACTTCCATTTCAGTGATTTTCACTGTTTTATTCTCTGTAAATCTGTAACTTCTGTAATAGCAGCACATGGATTGGGTAGGACAGGCATTTCTGCAGATGGTATCAGACAACATCTGCCTTTCACATTGTCCCTTGGCAATCCCATGGTTAACTGTGTAGAATATCTACTAGAAGGCCACTCCAATTAGCATTCATTTATCTGGAATCCCTTCCCCGGAACTTTACGTTGCTGTTGCAGAGCATTTTGAAATTCAGATGGGAACTAAACAACTACCCAGCAAACTCACCTACCACAATCTGCTAGCTCTTTTCCAGCATATTGTGTTCTGTTCTGCAGATGTCACAGGTGTAGCACTGAAGGCAAGCCTCCTTTCCCCTTGACTGCACCTTGCCTTTTCCCATAGTTGTCAGCAGGTCATGTGATTGAGTTGCCTTGGTCCCTGCCAAACGCTTAAAACTTTGAGTACAGTACCTCTGGTACAATTAAACTGCTGGAACACTTTAGCACAGCTTTGGCCCTTTGTGCTCTTTCACATACTATCAATGTGAAAGGAATACACAGCCCTAGTGGATGTCCAACATTAAGTGGCTCCGTAATCAAGATCCCTTTCCCTTAATACAATGATCTTTTCTGACCTAACAAACCTTTCCTTTTACATGCCAAAAGCACTTGCAGTGTAACTAGAGAAAAGACACTGTAAAAATAAAGTTCAGTAGAAATTTTCATTGCATTGTGAAACGATCATGACTTACCCTGTTCATGAGGAGAGGAAACTCTTTGATGCATTGCTCCTGTTTTCATTCCTTATCTGGCCAGGGAGAAGTGGAATAAATCACAGTGCTTCCACCCAGACTAGAATTACTTTCTGAAGGGAGAGCTGAGTGAAATACACTTATTAAAAATTGTCTACTGAAATGAATACAGGACAACAAACAGCAGAAGTATCTTGCCTGTTAATGAAATACCACTGTCTGGATTAACATGTATTTGCTGTATTTCTAATTAGTTTTCATTGTATTAACATGCTAATGTTAATATGATACATTACGTTCAGTTGTGCAGGCATAAAGCCAATTTTTAGGAAACTGGAGTTCTAGAGAACGAAAGTAGGGAATCAATGAATAAGTAATTTACAAAACTACTCAGCCTAACTGTACACCACAGAGACTTTATAATCCCCCTTTTTTTCAGTATGCCACTATAATTAAACAATGTACACATGATTAGCATTAGCAGTGATCTCCTCTGTAAGCTGGCACCTAGTTTTTATTCTGGTCTTCTTTCCAGTAGAAACAAATATTATACCTGTCTTTGTTTCAGTAGAGTTGCATCCTTTCAATAATAACATGACACAGAGTATCTGATACAGCCTAGTATGAATGAAACATGTAGATCCCACTACTTCATTCCCTAAAAAACAAAACAAAACAAAACAAAACAAAACAAAACAAAACCCAACTACAAAAAAATAATTTCCAAGGAGTGAGTTCTGGTTCATCAGAATGTAGAACATCTTGTTTAGTCAGTAGCAGCAATATTGCTTGGACTTAGGGAACATTCTTATTGATTCATGAATATTCCAAGGGGATAGATTAATCTTTTGTGAACCATACAGCTGTGATGAAACTGCTGTTTAACATGCTAAAGTGTCAAATTCATCCTTTCCTTGCACAAAAGAACTTCCTATAATAAAGACTCTTTGTAATAGCCATAAGACATCTCTGTGGGGAATGTTTATTGTGAAGTGTTTGCACTTTGGAGTTCTAGACATTTTGTCTTATATTACGCAACACCCTAAGGATATGAGTGCATGGCAATATCCAATATCTTCCATTCAACTTTATAGCTTAATTATTACTTGAGACATTATGTCTATACATTTGTCTAAGGTTAGATAAGAAATATATTTATTAAACTTCATAATCTGTGATATGACCTTTATTGCATTTCACATCATCTGTCAGTGTATGCAAAAACCAGGCAGACAGCCCACCACACATATTAAGGTAGATAGACATGTAGATAAATATGTGAGCAGACAGATTTCAGTACAAGTAAAGAAACTGAATTGCAGCTATCAGAAGTTCTGCAGAGAAATCTGTGCCTTGTATGACAGCATAAACCCAGAACTAGACAGCCTCATTAAAGTGTTCACGGTGCTCAGCCAACACAGTATCTTAGTACACAGCAGATCTGTTCGTTCATGTCCCCAGTGATTTACCAGGTCCAAGTGACCCATTCTTTGGCTGAACATTACTGATATGAAACATCACCTTTACTCTGTTCCTGTGGCCTGAATGCAGTGACTCTGTAATAACAGCTGTGCTTTTGCGAACATATACTTTTTTCCACAGGTTAAAGAGTTCTGTGAGAATCCACGGTTGCAAGTCACAGAGCACTTGCATATAGCTTGTTAAATACAGCTGAATAGTGAGTAGCCTGTCAATGTTGTAACCTCTACAATCTGACACCATTTCCTGAACATTGATGGTGGCCATAATGCTATTCATCTGCATAGTTTTATTAGTGAAATATCCATGAAGGATGCAGACATAAATTTGAATATTGCTCTATGAAATGAATTGTGTATGCAGACTAAAAATAAAATCCTACAAATGTTTCTAGTTTTGTAGGTGGAAAAAGATCTACCTGCTTTTTCAATTTTCATACTTTGAGAACAGGGCTTTTTTTCTTTCTTTCTTTCTTCCTTTTTAACTTTGACAATTTCATCGCAGTTTATGTTAGAAATTAAGAGTTCTAGTCCCTTATCTACTTGCCTTAGGCAGCACAGCCTCAAATTGTGAATTCCATAAATATTTAATGTGATGTTTACATAGAGTATTAAGGAAATAGAGAGTAGATATCTATAAATGTCACCAGCAAGAAAAGGAATGATTATACTGAAAAAAAAAAAAATTAAAAATGCTGAGTATTAGCAAAAAAGCAAAAGGACGATGTGAAAAATGTGTATTATGGAAAAGTTGGCTTGCTTCCTATTTAACAATACTGATAGCACTGTGTATCTACTGAAGTTTCCAGCACAAGAGCTGGAACAACTGTCTCTATATTTCTGTTTATACGCAGGCTCAATCTTTACATGTTCTGCAGATGTTGGCACAGTTTTATTGGGGGGAGGGAGAGAGCATTTATGGGCCACAGTCACATAAATAGTATCCAGCGTTCTTCCACAAAGAAAAAAAGAAACCCCAGTATAAATTATTTTACTTCTGAAATACAACAGAGGCTTTACAGCACTGTCATACAGTACAAAATGTAAAAGTTCATTCAGAAAATTGTGAGACTTTATGACTTTACAGAAAGTACAAAAATTTCATTTGATAGCTATGTATAATCTGCAAAGAACGTTTCAAGATCTGATTCAGTTTTGTGTCTTTCATAGCTGATAGGAAGATGAAAGGAGAACTTTAATCATATTCACCACACCTAAATGAGGGAACAACCTCTAGACTGGGAGGACAGATTGAAAATAGGTTATAACTTCTGCAAAATCCCAAAATCTGTGCCTGTAATTCCCAATGGAAATGGTGTCCACATATTGAAGTAGGTAACAGAAAAACACACAGCTTCAAAACCACAATATGGAAGAAGTAGGGAACTATAAGTCAGCCTCACCTTAATCCACAGGAAGATCATGCAGCTAGTGCTCTGGCATTTGCTCAGCTTCAAGACAAAGCTTAGTCAGAGGAGACTATTGTTTTCTAACTACCTAATGAGAGAATTTAAAGAAAATGGAGATAAATTCTTCTCAGAGACATGTAAAGAGAACAGAAGTGGGATTTTTTTTAACAAACGCTGTTCAAACACTTGAACAGGTCAATCAAATATTGGAGGATGTTGAAATATTGTGAAATTTCTGTCTCTGTAGATATTCAGAACTTTATTTAACAAGCAACCTGAGCACTCTGTTCAGGTCCTGTACTTTCTTTTATTCTTCAGCAGAGTGGTCTTCCTGCATCATTGATTGTATGATTCTGTAATTCTATGATTTCCACAGAATATTGGAAAGGTTTTGCTTTCTTAGAAATATTAAACCTATAAAATAGAGTTAGTCTAATAAGAAATGCTATTTCTTATACCAACCATAATAGTAAGTACAAAGTGATTTGAGAACATGGAAAAAACACTTAGCTAGCACTAATGTTCTCAGATTTCTCTTGCTAAATGTCTTATAGATTGCTGAAAAAAAGAATGAATAATTGTTGAAGTGTTAGAGGGATAAAATGGAATTGCAAACAACAGTATTGAGAAAGGTAATGCAATGAAGGGCTTTCCACATTTATCTCTGCTGTGTTCCCAGCCTCCCACACCAAGTCAATTTGGCTCAATAGTTTATGTTGCTAGAGACTTCATTGGTCATACTTCACACTGTAGTAACTTAGCTCTCAATGTCTTATCCTACTTTCACATGTTGCCTTACTGGATAGATTCGTAACTGCTAAGGATTACACTACAAAACTGCACGGAGGCACTCATGATCTCTGCAAGACCAGCCTCCCAGAGAGGTAGTCTCTGGTACTGTTGGATAACTTGCTGGTGGTTTGGAGCATCTTCTCCTACCACTCACTGTTCATTACTGTCCTGCCAGCCCAGTACCACCTGTATTATAAGGCTGTTTCTGCAGGAGAAGAAGGAATGAGGAGGCATTGACAGGGAGGAGGATATATCAGGGACTACGGTATTCACTCACTTATGATTCTAGCATATGTAATTTCATGTAGTTACACAAAACTGCTTCAGAGGCCAGAGATAACGTGCCTTGATACATTAGGGCAGAGACATCTTAAAGCCTATCTTCAGAAAGAGTCAAAAAGCACTCTTACCCTTTTAGAAGACATACAACAATATTTATCTTAATGCTCTCAGTTTTCTAAACTTTTTCCTTTCCTTTACACTAGTATTGTCTTTTCCTGGTCCCTTCTCCTCATAACACTTTGCAGCTGTGTATGTGTGTGATACTGTAGTCTTAAAAAAAAAAAAAGGTTAAAAAAAAAGAAGTCTATAAACTATGACATTATATGTCAGTTCTTGAACATCAGGTTTATTCCTGAATCAGACTCCTTCACGGACAAATTATCTACAGTGCTCCATAGCCTTTTGGCAGCTATCCACTTTTACCATCTATACGTCAAACCTAAGCAGTTTCCAGGTCTGACAGAAACAACAGGGGTTTTCAATATTACAGTAAGAAGCCAAGTTAAATCTAGATTTTTTTGAGAAGTTATTCTAAGTTCATAAAGATATCCCATGAACTGAAATAGTATTTAAAAATAAAACCTAACAAAAACCCCAAACTCCTGAAAACCTCAAGCACCCTCTTATAAAATGGGTGTTACCATTATGTGAGAAGGGTATTTGAACCTTCAAAATATATTTTGCTGTTAGATTGATAAAGCCACTGACTTGAAGAAATAATTTTTCTAAGTTTTTATTTCACTGGTTAAATGAGAATCTTTTAAAAGAAAAAACGATACAATCCAATCAGTAAGGTGTAATTTCAAGGTAAAGGACTTTTACTGCAGAAAACTTGGAATATTTAGGAATAAGAAAATAATTTTTTTCTGCTTGACGGATGATTTCAATGTAGAGCTTACCAGTTTCATTACTGAAAAATATATATGAAGAATATTGAAATAAAATTCTTACCTCTGAGAGTAAGATTCTGAATTCTTTGACATAAGCATGAATTAGAACTACTTTCAGAGAGTTCACTGCATCACGTATTCAGGCAGAGATAGTCACATAGATACGCTACTTGAATGGACTGGCACTGGTTTATTCAATATGATTTTTTGGCCCACAAAGATCATAACACTACAAAACTTAAGTGTTGTTGAAAATGCATTTGAAGAAGCATGAAGCTTAATATTTATAGAATATATTCAGATTGAAGAGTTAGGAGAATCCTTGTTTTTCTCCTCAGATTGTATCTATCTTCACAGTAAGCATCATACATTTTTTTCAGATATGACATATGTAGCTCGTTCTATGTTTTTGACAGTGTTTAAATGATTTGCATAGTTCTTAAATAGTCTTCCCATATCTAGATAACTACGCTCTTTAACATCAAGATTCCTTCATGACTTCCACTCAATTAGAACTTCAGAAATTGTTCTGAGCATTGTATGCTTATCTACATCTACACAACTAAGTAATTGAGCATGCATTTCTGAAGAAGTGGGAAAAGAAACAAAAGATTCCACATAACTAAGGAGGAAAATATAGGAATTGTTTTAATGATTTGTTATCAATATTTTCCTTGCCACTGCTGCAATCACATCCAGACAACTTATGTTTCAAAATGAAGTTACAAAATGTGGCCCTGTGGATCTAAATCTTTTATTTTAGGTAGCTTTAATAAGTTACGCAGAATGTTATGACACCATCTTCTTTAATAGACAGCAACTTTTCCCTGAAATTGCTTTAACAATCATAAGAAAAAAATGTTCCATTGTGATTCCTTCCAAGTCACTGTACTAGAACAAATTCAGCCCATTCTAATAGGGTGACATTAGGCAGCAGTGAAAATGCAATTTGTTGTGAAATTTGTTTTTGCGTTTTGCCATTAGAAGCCCAGTGTTCAGCTCCTGTGCACTTCTCCATTGGACCTTATCAAAGAACACGCTAGCTGCAGGGCATCAGCAGTACTGATCACTCAAAGGGAAACAGAACAGCTGTGTTCCTGACAGCTGGAGCAAGCATGACGTCCATCAGCAAATAACGGGGATATCTAAAACCGTTCTCCTTAGCAGGGTGCTCCCAAATCCTGTTATGTTGTAAATGAGAGTTCTCAGCAACTGCCAATTCCAACCATTATTTTTCCAGTAGATGATAAACATTTCTTTTTACATCTATGTATTAGTTTGTCATGCTGTCATTCATCATCCGTAAAGTAGCTTTAGGTAAGAATTAAAGAGGATAAACTATTTTCAGAGACACTCAAGCCCGAAGAATCCTCCTATGTAGATACACTATAAGAACTCACATTGCAAACATACATAGAAATTCCATACAAGAAATACATTTTCACTTCATATTATTAAGCCTAAAAGGAGCTGCTAATAAGATGAATGTCCTCTTCCTGAATCTTCTCTCCATAATTCTTTTTCTATCCTGACACTAACATCTACACTTCCAGAATTTTATCTTCATTGTTGTCAATTCATAGAGATCAGGATACACCTGAATTTTATGTTCTGGTCTCCAGAATACATTAACCCAGCACTGCTTCTCCTACAAAGTTACTCATATCATAGAATCTTGTTTTGGACTGTTCATTAGATGTTCCCTGCAGAGAGACAAAATGAAGTGAAATAAAAAAAAGGAGTAGTGCATGTTTGATGTTCTGGATTCTGATTAGTGTCACTGTCACACTTCCTGTTTGCTCTTTTGAGTTGTAATTCACTTTAATGACCTTTCATAGCATTTATTCCTTAAGTGAAATTGGCTTGTTGGTTAGTTAACCTGTTGTTCTATTAAAGCAGATATGATTGGTCAAATAAAAGAAGGTGATTGCTTATATAGCTTTATTTCTCTCTCTAGTTTTCAGATATTTCAGGTCTAAAAAATCTGTAACCCATTCCTTAAGGCATTAGCATTACCTGAGGTGAATTACACCATTACACACATAGCTTCAACAAAATTAGTCCAAGCTTTGAAGTTCAAATCAGCTTTAGAACATGGCCTTATAGTCAAAAAGCTACAAGCATGCTGGCCGCTGTCTTACTCTTCAGGCCACGTGTTGCTGGGAGTAAGCATGTTACATTTGGTATATTAAGTTTTAGACTAGACTGTGTACGCACACGAACAGCAAAAACAGATCTCACAAGCTGCCTTCAGACTCCCAGCCTTCCAGTGTGCACTTCACGTGTTTGTGCTTTCCATGGTCTAAACTCCCTGTTGCCAGTCTGAGAGAGCAGAGATGCGCGTATTTCTTCAAAAAATGTCCACCACCACCCCCAAAAAAAGGATCTTAAATTGTAACTATGTCATACCAATTTCTCAAAACCCACATACTCCTATGTATATTTTGTGTGACTGTATCTTCACAAAATACAAAATGTTAAAATGCTGTGACTACAATTTTGCTCAGAGGAAATAACAATGCATTAATGAATATGCGTCTTCCTTCAGTTACTAAATTTATACTTGCAATCAAGGTGTTAAAGAAGTGATCCTTAAACCATTACTACTGAAAAATCTAAGGAATGCAAAAACTGTTTGAATCAAAGGCTGTTATTCTTCAAATACCTAAGTTTACTGGGTTTATGTATTAGAGTGATAATGAGAAAGTTTATAGGAATATCATGCTGGCTGCTGACTTGCTGCACAGAGCAGTGAGTTAAGGTCTAAGTATCGTCTATACCAACCTGTCTGAACTTCTAATTTTTGTGAAGTTACACCTTTGTTATTCAAAGTTAAAATTGGGAAGACTGCAGGTGAAATCTAAACATCAATTCATTACCATACAGACAACTCTTATTTATGCAGATGTCATGTATACCTCTATGCATGTTAAGAATAATCCCCTTTGCTTATATAAGGACAGACTGTGACCTTTCCTAACATCTTACCCAGGTGAGCCCACCTGATCTCTCATCTCTCTGGTCTCTCAGTGGGCTGCCACCCACTGACAGCAGTTTGATCTGAGGCTTTAACACAGGGTGTTTTTATCATAAAAATATGGGCAGAAAAAGGGAATTAAGAGTATATAGGACTTTACAGTGCCAAGGGGATAACTGTTTTTCCCACTTCCAGGAGATACAGCATGCTGTCTTGTACAGATGCCTCCTAAAAAAATTGTCTAAATTACCTCCTGAAGCAGTGCTGCACTGTGCTGGCCCTAGCTCAGGGCAATGACTAAATGCGGTAATCTAGCTTTTACAGCTGCAGTGTGACAGACAGTAAGGCAAGATGCCTTAATTAACTGTGTTTACTTACATACAAGACATAAAAACAAAAACTGATTGAAACTCATCTGTAAACAACAAGACTTCTTACCTGCTGTTTGTCAGATAAGAGAGCTTTTCAGTGGAATTCAAGATTTCTGTTGCTTTTAAATAAGTGATTTATAATCTCAGTAGTTCTAACTTACTGTAAGCAAATCATCAGATTAGTAATGTGTTTAATATGAGTTATTAAATTCCCATTAAACTAAATTGCCACCCTTAGAGATAATAGAAAACTACTCCAAATTAATTTGTGTCTTCCAATAACTATGTATTTCACCTATTTCTAGAAATATCAGTAATTTTAAGGTTTGTGCTACAGCAGTTTACTTTATGCTAGGACCGATACTCTTAGATCAGATTATACACACTGTTCTCTTGAGTGAAACTTTGTTTCAGAAGAAAATAATAAAATAACATGCTCTTTTAAGAGTTCTTCTCATGCATGAATAAGATGATGTAATTCATATCGAGGATTCTTTGGATGAGGTCTAGTATGAAATAACCTTTACACTTTACTCCTATTTGTATAGACCTTGCTGGGCCAGATGATAGTCTAGTATCCTCCAGGTATATTTTTCTAGTGGCATTCCCATTATTTCTCAATTGCAGCTTGCCTAGGAAGTAAGCACTGTCTCCAGTCATTTGTAAAACCTTTTTTCCAAATCCTTAACACTGTGAAGAAAATAGACACTTTTTTTTCTTGCTGCAAATTCTGAATCTCAGATGAGTGACCTGAAAACCTTATTGTAGTAAATATTGCCATTTCTTGAAGAAATTTTCCTCCCTTTTACTGGCTTATGAAGCCACTTCCCTTGGAGTTCTTCTTAGAAACAAGAAGAACCTGTGAGGTGATGACAGAATGTTTCGTTCTGTGGAGTAGTCTGAAACCTGGGCTATGACTTCACAGAGCAATAGCTGTTCCACAGTAACTGCTCTCCATTTTAAAAATTTAGGAAGACATCACATACTAGAGATTAATATTCACAGAAAACACTAAAACACAGAGCTGCTTCACTGCTGCAAATGTGAGGAACTATAAATTGGCTGAGTGCTGGCTATATATACACATTTGTAAGTATTTGTATGTGTGTGCTAAAGATTATATGCATTTAGATCACTAGCACTCTACATAGACAAGTCATGGTCAACTGAGTATTTCCTGATTTATGGTGCAATGTATTTATTATAGAACTATTGCTGTAAGTTGTTGGTAACATCAGTTGAAGTTTATTTTTGCATTTAAACCACCAAAGTTTAAAATTTTTACATGAAGTGTACATACACATTTTCCACTACCTTACAATTTTTATATGTTTTTATGCACCTTTGTTACATCTAAAGCAAAATATATGTTACAAATTTGCTTCTTTTTGTCCAAGTTATCAACATTGTGCTAACAACGAAGATCTTACAAGTATTAGATTTTTCGTTTAAGGAAGGAATATAAACCATACATTAATTTAGTTCTATTTTATCCTTATTTCTCACAAGTGCAGAAATGTATTTAAGATATCTTTGTGATAATAGAAAGACAAATATTAAAACATAACTCTCTGTAGTTTAAATAATCTTATAGAATGTAGCACCAAATTGTCTTAACTGTCTAATTGCATTGGTTAACTTGAAGAACCTAAGGAATACAGCAGCATTGTGTACTAGTACCAGTACTATTAAATGGTACTGGTTTTCTATAGATTATCACCATCATTTTATAGAACACTAATCAAATTCGAAAGTCTTCTTAAGAAAAGTTTTGTTGAGGATAAATTGGAAGCCAAAACAAGTGAAAAAGAAAAAAAAGTCCTGAAAATCCACCAGTTACCTAATGCCCTTAGTCTCTGTGCTTTATTTATCAGTGTACTAATCCTCAACGAATAGTTTGTTCCTTTTTCGTGTTTCTAAATGTATGTATATGCATAATTAATATGTTCTACCAGTTCCACTTGCTGACTTAAGAAACAGTAACTTAAAAGTTTTGCTGAATCAGGATCCTTGTGTAGCTTAGGTAGCAAAGGACACATATCTCCAAGGCAATTTTTCTCTTAACTTGCCTTATGGTTCTGTAAATGACAAGGCAGTCTGGCATCCTCCCATCTGAGCTCCCCTTTCTACACTCAGAACACATACTTCTGCTTCTTCTTACATCATTTTTAATGGATATACCACACTGCTGATACTGTCTTTTTATGTTGGTATAATCAAGAAGCTCTTAGTTAACAAATGGATTTTATTTCTGGATCCAGTCTAAAGCATTTCAAAAGAAAAACAATCTTAGACATAGCCACCGTGTTCTTTATAAACTTATTCCTAACTGCTGTATCTCTTGGTGACATTTGGTCTTTGCTATTTTCCTATAAATTTCCTACAATTTGATATTTTCCTATGAATTTCCTAGAAATTTCCTACTATGTGCATGGCAGAGCATTGGGAAGGAGTATCTCCCATAGCAATGTCCTTTAATGTTGTCATTAGTCTTTCCAAGACAAACTTTAAATTACAAGATCATTCTCTATTCATTATGTGGTTTTGTTCCCTTTCTCTAATGAACTTCTGCTATTTCTAAAACTTTTAACTTTCCAAATATCTGACATCCGTTTGCATATGGTATAAGAACCAAGAGACATGGCACTCCATATTGAAAAATAGGGTGCTATTGAACTATAGCACTTTTTAATCACTGTAAAATCTGTTTAGGTACCATCTATGAATGAGACAAATTCATGGTTGAACTTATTCCACTCTGCAAAACATAACAATTTATCTCTTGCAGAGATACAAGTGCTAAAAACGAAAGATGAGCACATACACAAATCTCTCTTCTCAATGTGTATAGTACATGTCCGTGGCTGCCTGGAGGAGTTTGTATCCCAGTGGAGAACGAAGTGGGAAGGTCTCTGTGAAGAGACTCCTACTCTATTCTGAGGGTCATCATTCCACAAAAGATTTCTTCACACCATATTTTATGAAATGGCAAAACCAGAAGCAGAACATGAACTTGGAGCTATAAGTGTGGTTTCAGGAAATGCTAGTTTCAGTGTGTTATTTCTGACACTGCTACAATGAGCAAACAACACCCATAAGTACCCTATAAACTAAAATTTAAAGTATCAATTTTTTTTTGTCTTTAACACTGGCAACCACAATCAAAAATCAACAAAAATATTTAGATATGTGAATATATTAATTTAGATTAAAAATGACTGAAAGCCTGAAAAAAACAGGATTTAAACATTTAGGTCTGAAATTATTTCTTAAAAATCCATCTTCAATCATGTTATGGAATATGTATTTTTCACATTGCAACAGCCTATGTGAAATTGGTGATGAGCCTGACTTTCTCCTTAGCCATAACTTATGCAATCAATTCTAAGTAGCTACCACAAAATACACCAGACTCAGGAAGAGTTAGATTGGGAATTGTAAAGGTGTTAAAGCAAAAGATTGAGAGACATTATAGAGAAGACCTGTAGTTTCCTCCTACTTGGAGGAATCCCTTGGGTTAGGGCTCTAGAAGGCAGGGGGGGTCCAAGAGAGCTGGTTAATATTCAAGAACCGCTTCCTCCAAGCTCAGGATCAATGCATCCCTATGGGGAAGAAGTTGAACAAAGGAAGCATAAGACCTCCATGGATGAACAAGGAGGTTGTAAAAAAACTCAAAGGGAAGAAGGAAGTTTACAGGATGTGGAAAAAAGGACTAGCTACTTGGGAGGAATATAAGGCTATTGTCAGAACATGCAGGGATGCAACACGGAAGGCTAAGGCCTGACTGGAATTAAATCTGGCAAGGGAAGTTAAGGACAACAGGAAAGGCTTCTATAGGTACATTGGGAGCAAAAGGAAGACTAGGGAAAATGTGGGCCCGCTGCTGAACGAGGCAGGTGACCTGGTGACACTGGACACAGAGAAGGCAGAGTTACTGAATACCTTCTTTGCTTCAGTGTTCACTGCTAGGACTGGCCCTCAGGACTCCCAGACTCTGGAGATAAGAGAGGAAGCACGGAAAAATGAAGACTTGCCCTTGGTCAATGAGGATTGGGTTAGAGAGCAGCTAGGCAAACTGAACACGCACAAATCGATGGGTCCCGATGGGATGCATCCACGTGTGCTGAGGGAGCTGGCGGAGGTAATTGCTAGGCCACTCTCCATCATCTTTGAAAAGTCGTGGAGAACAGGAGAGGTGCCTGAAGATTGGAGGAAAGCCAATGTCACTCCAATCTTCAAAAAGGGCAAGAAGGAGGACCCGGGAAACTACAGGCCAGTCAGTCTCACCTCCATCCCTGGAAAGGTGATGGAACGGCTCATTCTGGAACTCATCTCCAAGCACATGGAAGAGGAGAAGACTATCCGGAGTAGTCAACATGGATTCACCAAGGGAAAATCCTGCTTGACCAATCTGATAGCCTTCTATGATGGCATGACTGGCTGGGTGGACGAGGGGAGAGCAGTGGATGTTGTCTACCTTGACTTCAGCAAGGCTTTTGACACTGTCTCCCACAACATCCTCATAGGAAAGCTCAGGAAGAGTGGCTTAGATGAGCGCACAGTGAGGTGGGTCAAAAACTGGCTGAATGGCAGAGCGCAGAGGGTAGTGATCGGTGGTGCGGAGTCTGGTTGGAGGCCTGTGACCAGCGGTGTTCCCCAGGGGTCAGTGCTGGGTCCAGTCCTGTTCAACGTATTCATCAATGATTTGGATGAAGGGACAGAGTGTACCCTCAGCAAGTTTGCTGATGATACAAAGCTGGGGGGAGCGGCTGACTCACCGGAAGGCTGTGCTGCCATTCAGCGTGACCTGGACAGGCTGGAGAGTTGGGCGGAGAGGAACCTGATGAAGTTCAACAAGGGCAAGTGTAGGGTCTTGCACCTGGGGAGGAACAACCCCATGTGCCAGTACAGGCTGGGGGTTGACTTGCTGGAGAGCAGCTCTGCGGAGAAGGACCTGGGAGTGCTGGTGGACAACAGGCTCACCATGAGCCAGCAGTGTGCCCTTGCGGCCAGGAAGGCCAATGGCATCCTGGGGTGCATTAAGAAGAGTGTGGCCAGCAGGTCGAGGGAGGTGATCCTCCCCCTCTACTCTGCCCTGGTGAGGCCGCATCTGGAGTACTGTGTCCAGTTCTGGGCTCCCCAGTTCAAGAGAGACAGGGAACTACTGGAGAGAGTCCAGCGGAGGGCCACAAAGTTGATTAGGGGAGTGGAGCATCTCTCTTATGAGGAAAGGCTGAGAGAGCTGGGTCTGTTCAGCCTGGAAAAGAGAAGGCTGAGAGGAGATCTGATCAATGCTCACAAATATCTAAAGGGTGGATGTCAAGAGGACGGGGTCAGACTCTTCTCAGTGGTGCCCAGCGACAAGGGGCAATGGGCACAAACTGGAACACAGGCAGTTCCACCTGAACATGAGGAGGAACTTCTTTACTGTGAGGGTAACAGAGCACTGGAACAGGCTGCCCAGAGAGGTTGCGGAGTCTCCTTCTCTGGAGATATTCAAAACCTGCCTGGATGTGTTCCTGTGCAACCTGCTCTAGGCTAACCTGCTTTAGCAGAGGGGTTGGACTAGATGATCTCTAGAGGTCCCTTCCAACCCCTACCGTTCTATGATTCTATGATTAAATCATCTGGAGCACTGGCTAACTGGGAAACCACCAAGAGACTCCAAACTCCATTTGGATTGCATGAGAAGGCTATACCTGTCCATAGATACTTGATTTCATTCTTGTGTTTGGGTATCTGAAATTTATCAACAGAAAGCACAGTGTTAGAGTATTTATTTTACCTCTCAGATTTAACTCCTAAGCTATTTGAATATTTTATCTGCTAAGGTGTTTGACTTCTGTGCTTTGACTGTGCCTAACATGACAGCATGTTGAAAATCATATTAGATATTTGTCTGTTTGTTTTGGTACATACATAAATACTTTTTGTAAATACGACCTCAGGAACTGCACAATTGTTAGGCTTTACCTCTCTACTAATACCACTCCCAAATGATGTGAAAGAGAGGATATATTAATATCAATCCTAGGAATTCCTATAGGAATACTAAAAGCCTTGAGTCAGGTTATTTAACACATGTACAGTAACTGCTCACTGCTCCTAGTTCTCGTTTGGGAAAAGCTTTTGTCATTATCTTTGTCACCCAGCAGCTGGGACCTCACAGGCTTGAAAATGTCCTCAGATTTTAAAAAAAGTCAACCATGTTGTTCCTTAAAAGACTGAATACTGGCATTGTGCATGTTAAATCAGGTTTTACACACATCTGGGCTCTGCAATACAGCCTGACTGAGGAAAGTATGCATTCTGTCTCTTTCTATTGATAAGGAGATAAATAGAAACAGGACAAATCCACTAGATACCTGTACTCAAGCATTAGGCTAAAGAAAATATAAATCCCTGTAGCATTAAATTTCCAGAATTTTATATAGATAATACAATCTCAACTAGAAATCTCATAAACAAATGTTGATGTTTTCAATTAGATGATTATTGAGCATGTTCTCCTGGAGAAAACACAACTTTGATGTTGTAAATTATCCTATTTTAACTATTGAACTTTGAACTTCAGTTAAAGTTATGACCAGTTGCCGTAGCTTGATCTCTTCAGATCTTGGCATAATTCAGGCTAGAAGAGACTGAGAAGGTCTCTAGTGCAAACCTTTGCCCAAAGAGCCAGTTCTGGACTCAGACCAGTCTGCTCATGGCTTCACCCAGTTGGGACATGAAACTGCCCAAAGCCGGAGGCAGGGCATCCTCGTTAGGGCTCTGCTGCATTGCTTGAGCAAAAGGCTTCTCCTTATCGCAAACCTGAGCCTCCCATGTTTCAGCTTTTGTCACTGGCTCTCACCTACCCACCACGCACTGCTGTGAAGAGACCAGCTGCATCTCGTCCATCCCCTCACATCGATGCTGGGAGTGATGTTGGGTGTTTCCAAAGCCATCATTTCTCAAAGATGAACCAATCCCAGCACTGAAGCCTTGCATCTCAGGGCAAGAGCTTCAGACCCCTGTTGGTCACTTCTGCTGATTTCATCCCAATCTATATTTTACTTGTGTCAGAAGCCCAAAACTGGACACCACATCTAGATGTATTATAGCATGCACTGAATAAAGGGTGATACCTTGATGTTATACCCCAGCTCACATCTTCTTGGGCGCTGCTGGCCCTGATGGCTGCAGAACAGCCGTTTCCTGCTCAGCTCACTGCCCAGCAAGGCCTGGGGCCATGTCCGCAAAACTGCTTCTTGGCCCCACCAGCCACAGACTGGCATTGCTGCATGACTGGGTTTAGGGCTCACCTCTGTTCATTTGCAGCCCCTTCCTTTCATCTATCCAGATCCCAAGAAGGTAGCCTGGCCCTCAAGTGTGTCAATTGGTCCCACCTTGGTGTCATCAGCAAACTTGATAAGCATGCTCATTGTCCTCTTCTCCAGGTCACTAATAAAGATGTTGAACAGGACAAGTCCTGGGATGGACCCTGAACTACAGTACTCATTACCAGCCTCCACTCAGAGTACAACTCAATTAATCATGGCCCTCTGAAACCAACCATACAACCAGTTGTTTATGGTTGTCCTCACATCCAGATTGTGATCTCCTGACTTGAGTACAAGAACACTGCTACAGTCAAGGTAAATGTCATCTGCGTCTACAGATACAGTAATTTTTTAATTGAGGCAGTCAGGTTTAAAGTAAAAAAATAATCCATGATAAATATTTCAAATCACCTTCTCCTTCCTGAGCTCAGAAACCTGTTCTACAGGGACTCACTCACTCCATGATTTTCTTTGGCAGCAGAGTGAAGCCAACACATCTGTAGTTTCTGCATTTGTTCTTTTTGAACTTCGTAGAAAATACATGTGCCATTTACTTTCCTGCAGTGGTTGCAAATGTCCCCAGTCTCCTTGATTTTTCATAGATGACAGAGAATAGTCTTGCCAAAAGCACCACTTCAGTTGCAGCTCAATAGATTGAACAGAGCTGTCAAATTACCTCAAGTAATCCCCAACTTAAGTTCAACCACTGCTGATTTTTCCCCTCTTTGAACATTTCTAATTGAGCATGGAGGTGTGGGAGACCTTGCTGGTGAAGATTGAGTAAAAGAAGGAAAGAAGACACAGAGTAGTTCAGTCTCGTCTGTGTATCCTGTCACTACATCCCTTCCCAAGTCAACATTTCCTTGTTCAGACCTTTATTGCTACTGTAGAAGATCCTGTTGCCTGTGATGTTCCCATGTCATTTCTGAACCTAGCTGGACTTTGATTTTCCTAGCACCAATCCTGAATGCCAGTGTAGTGTCTCTAAACTCCTCCTTTCCAGCCTGTCCCTGCCTCCAGCTCCTGTATGTTTTCTTTTTGCATTGGAGATCCATCATGAGTACCCTGCTCAGCCAAGCTACCTTACAGTATGTCTGCTTGTCTCTCTGGGTACCATGGTGGACTGTTCTTGCGCTTGGAGATGTTGTCCTTAAAGGTATGCTAGCTTTCCCGATTAACTTTACATTTCAGTCTGTCTACCATGGATGCCTACCTACCAAATCTCTGAATAAGCCAAAATCTGCTCATCTGAAGCCCTGAACTCTGCTACTCTCTTTTCTCACTCCACTCAAGATCTTGAACTCTCTAATAATATGATCACTACAGCCAAGATACCATTGGTTGTCAAATCTCCACCCTGTTCCTCCATGTGAGGGAATAGCAGATGTGACTACTCATCACCCCTGTTTGACGCACCCAGTGTCTGCTAACAAGGTTATGCCTAAGACCCTCCAGAAATCTTCGCTGCTTGTATCATGTTATTTTGCCCTCTGAGCAGAGGTCAGGGAGGGTAAAGTCCCAGGGAGAACAAGAGTTCAGGAGCCAGTTATTTCAAGAATAACCCAAATAAGCCAAGTTATTTCTAATGAGTGGTCTGTAGCATGCTCCTGCCACAGTGTCATGCTTAGCGACCTATCCTCCAGCTCTGACTCACAAGTACTCAGACAGCCTGCTGTCTGTCCCATAGACGAGCAGCACACATCTGACCTTCCCCTTCACACCATGAGCAGATCCCACCCTTGTATTCACTGCCTGTTTCTCCTGAAGAGCTGGTATTGACCCATTGCTCACTTTGGTTGTGCAGGCTGACCCACCACATCTGCCGTTGCAAATTTGCCACTATTTTCTGGCTGCACATGCAGCCCTAGTACCTCCAGCTTTTTTTCCCAGACTGAGACCATTTGTGTACATACAATTCAGGTAAATGTCCCTTCATCCTGTTTCTTCACTCCCACAGTCTCGTTTGTTCCCACCATCCTCCGCTCTTCACCATCTAACCCATCTGTTCTTCTCTCTTTTGACTTTGAGTCAAAAACTCCCTCCTTTGCCTCACCAGTTTAAATCTTTCCTCACCACATTGACCAGTCTTTTGGTAAAGATGTTCTTGTCCCATTTCAGAAGGTGGATCCTATCTCTTCCCTGCAGTCCTTGATTTTCAGAATGGGTCCTATGGTAATGCCCTGGGGCACATCCTCACCATTGCTTAGCACTGGCCTGCTGTGTCCAAAGGTCAACAGCCCCTTCTTCATGGCCAGCAGCACAAACTGAACTCTCCTTGTTACATCAGACCGTGTCAACATATAGGTCCCTCACTGGCACCAGCCAATAGCCATTGGGTTTCTCCCAATCCAACAGGAGCTGCTTGCAAACCAAACCTCAAACGCATTTTTTTTGAGGAACAGCAGACAGTTGTTAGAAATGAGTGCTAGAGCTTGCCTAGAGCAAAACCCTCCTGTGGTGACACTTTCCAGGTAATCACGAGCAGCCCAAGAGTTCCTAGAACACCCCAAAAGCAGAGCCCGGGGACTGTTGCACAAACACTTCTCTCTGTTTGCTACAGTCTTTGAATGTTACTTTTAAGTAATACTGAGCCATAGTTAATACTATCATGTTGCTCCTAGGTTCTGGGACTTTAAGTACGTGGCAGCTGAAAAGAAAACAAGAGCATCCAGAGTGTCTGTTACTACTGTGTGAAAAATTTTATGGGACTTCCTTATGAAAAGGAAAGTTGTGCAAAAATTGTAATTCCATTGTGTGAAGCTTAGTCGAGTCAGTTGCACGTTGTTATACACTCATATGGAACAGAAACATTTGATTTTCTTCCCTTTAAACAGCAGAAGCAAAAACGGGCAAAGATCTCACCTCTGCCTGCTCATGCAAGGCAATTTTTAAAGCAGGAAACACAGAATGTTAAATAAGATTAGTTTTTTTCCTGTCCATTGTGTTCCTGAGTGTAGACATGTGGGTAAAGGGAAGAATAGCTCTTTGTCTTGGATCACACCTGAACTTGTTGAGAGACATGTAGATGAGTGAATTTTATTTGAGACAAGTGAAGTAGAACTTGGATAGAGAGAACTTGGACAAAGAGCTGCAAAGCACCCAAAGAGCAAGCATGTGATTAGTCAGAGTGCTAGGACTTGCAAAGTATTGGTTTTGTTCTCTTTGTGTTTAAATACAGACCACAAAGCTGGGACTCATCTCTGTAATGAGTTTTTGAGATAGGTAAAAAAAAGTCTTCTATCCACAGAGTATCTTCTTGTCCCTGATTTTATTCCTTTTTACTTGGTGGACAATTGATGCAATCGAACATAGCACAGACGCCATGTGAAACCAGCAAGGCCTAAAAGTATTCAGGATATTGAAAAGGAAGTGTCCAACTTGCATTTTGAAAACGCATTTCACCATAATAGCGAAAAAAGTATGTAAACTTCTGTCTCCTGTTCTTGCTGGCATTTCTTGGGTGTGCTGACATCCTCAATGATCCTCATGTAATGAAGGTCTTGATGGTCAGTGGGCTTTTTTACCCTGAAATCTAACTGGATGAAGTGTGTAGAGAGGTTATCTTCCAGTGAGACTGTACACCACTTTACTTAGCTTCCCTTGTTATATTATGACTGGTTACATTCTATATGTGCATATGAGAAATGTTGCCAAAGGCAGAATTGAAACATTTCTGACCATGGAGGTAGAATGCCTTGATGTTTTGTGAATGGAGTGACAATATAATGTCTTTATATTCCTGAAATTAAATTCACATGAAAAACTCTTTAGTCCTGGTGTCTTCTGGAATAATTATAATTAAGACTTCCATATTCAATTAACCTCTTTTAAAGTATTAGTATTAGTGATTGTGGGTCATCTCAACAGGGTCGAAATTGTCATACACAGAGCAGAGTAAAAACATTAAGTGGACAGTGGCACAAATTGCAAATTCTATCAGAAAATCACCTTTGAAAGTATGTCAAAGTGCCTGTGCCAGGAAAGAAAGTCTCCATTAACATGATTATGAATTTTGTTTAAAGAAGTGAAAATTGCAGACTAGTGATGATGGATATAAGGTAGGGACTGGTGATGTTTCAGAGTTTTGTGGAATTTAAATAAAACATCAAGTAGCTGATTCCTCAGTTACACTGGTAAATGTTTCACACAGATCTGGACAACTGTTGGTGATCACAACTAGATGTTGACTATATTTTTTTTTAATTCAGCATCTGCTCTTGCATAACAGTTTTCATTGACACAGTCCTCCTTGGAATGGTTATACATTAACTTTAAGAAAATTTTACCATTAGTCGTACTTATCTACAGTCTTTTTACAAATTAAATGCTACATTTCTGTAATTATGGTTAAGTATTATTAAAATTCACTGACATGCTAAATAGGTCTTGTACTTGTCACTGTCTGAAAAGTTTTTTGGTTTAGAAAAGGACTTTTCATTTTTCTGAGGACTGCCCTTACAGCGTTCTAGAGTCTGCTGCAAAAACTGACATAAATTTGACTACAAAAATGTGCTATTTCTTATTTTAGGTAACTTTCTTTGTCAGGCTCTATAAGGAGAAGTAGGCACTGTAAAAATACTTAATAATTATGTTACTGTTTTGCTATGGTATTGTTATTATTCCTCCTAATATTACTGCTTATGTCAGGGCTAAATTTTGTGTTATCCAGAAAGCCACTTTGCAAGTCTGGTCAATTCAACTGTCTATACTTTAGTAAGCAAAAGAATTTAGAGTTTATGTTTCACTGTTTCTTGATATAGGAATGAATCATATATGAAAAAAAGACAAGTGTTCTCAGACTTATTGTGATACAGGTTCATGAGTCACTATCTTCTTATTCTACTCCCTGTTGCCCAATGTGATTTTCTATGTAGGTTGTGGTCTTCTATTGGTTCAGGTAAAAGGAAACCAAAAGATTTTTTTTTCTGCCAATCTCTATCAAATGGAAATTGTACTTTCTCTTGACAGATCCCTAAAGTCAAATACCACCCATGCATGTTGTTTAGGATAGGAAAATCCTAGATGCAGTGGGAGTAGGGCAGAGTTTGAGTGGTAAAAGCACACAGAGGAGTCCTGTTGTAGATGCATGGGACAGCACCAGTGGAAGAGAATGTTGAAGGGATGTGAGTGCCCGACAAGGCAGGGAGTGGATCATCCACTATGGAAGTGCTCTGTCCAGAACTCCTTGGACAAAGAAAGCAATGATGACATTATACTCTTTCTACTACACTACTGATGAAGGTAGAGGATTTCCTCTTTGGAAAACCCTTCTGTAAAGCCTGTCCACAGGCTGGTTTTTGTAAGACAGATTCTTTCGTATTTCCAGCTTTGCATTAAATATGTTGTTAATTCTGACTAGTCTGTTGGGAAAAAGTGAAACCTCTTGTCTTTCAAATACTGATTTATAGACAGATTCACCAGAGAAAATCCAACCCCCCTTTGCATTTGTTATCTCTGTCTGTCTGTTCTGAGTTGTCTTAAAATATGACAAGAAGCCAGGGCATCATGAGTCCTGAAGTAAGATGACTGAAATACGGTCAAAATATTAACATTTTAACAATGAAGATTAGGGAAAATGTGGTCCCGCTGCTGAATGAGGAGGGTGCCCTGCTGACAGAGGATACAGAGAAGAACAAATTACTGAATGCCTTCTTTACTTCAATGTTCACTGTTAAGGCTGGCCCTCAGGATTCCCACTCACCAGAGGTAAGTGAGAAAGCCTGGAGAAATGAAGACTTACTCTTGGTCGAGAAGGATAGGTTTAGAGATCACTTAGGAAAACTGGGCACCAGCAAATCCATGGGCCCTGATGGGATGAACCCACAAGTGCTGACGTAGCTGGCAGATGTTATTGCTAATCCACTCTCTATCATCTTTGAATATAGTCGTGGAGAACAGGAGAGGTCCCTGAGGATTGGAGGAAAGCCAGTGTCACTCCAATCTTCAAAAAAGGCTAGGAGGAGGACCCAGGAATCTACAGGCCATTCGACCTGACCTCCATCCCTGGAAAGGTGATGGACAGCTCATAGTGGAAGTCATCTCTAAGCACACAGAGGAGAAGGCAGCTATCAGGAGTAGTCAACATGGATTCACCCAGGGGAAATCCTACTTGACCAATCTGATAGCCTTCTATGATGGCATGGCTGGCTGGGTAGATGAGGAGAGAGCAGTGGCTGTTGTCTACCTTGACTTCAGCAAGGCTTTTGACACTGTCTCCCACAACATCCTCACTGGCAAGCTTAGGAAGTGTGGGCTAGATGAGTGGACAGTGAGGTGGACTGAGAACTGGCTGAATGGCAGAGCTTAGCGGGTTGTGATCAGTGGCACAAATTCTAGTTGGAGGCCTGTGACCAGCGGTGTTCCCCAGGGGTCAGTGCTGGGTCCAGTCCTGTTCAACATATTCATCAACGACTTGGATGAAGGGACAGAGTGTACCCTCAGCAAGTTTGCTGATGATACAAAGCTGGGGGGAGCGGCTGACTCACGGGAAGGCTGTGCTGCCATTCAGTGTGACCTGGACAGGCTGGAGAGTTGGGCAGAGAGGAACCTGATTAAGTTCAAGAAGGGCAAGTATAGGGTCCTGCACCTGGGGAGGAATAATGCCATGCACCAGTACAGGTCGGGGGCTGAACTGCTGGAGAGCAGCTCTGCAGAGAAGGACCTGGAAATGCTTGTGGACAACAGGCTCACCATGAGCCAGCAGTGTGCTCTTGTGACCAAAAAGGCCAATGGCATCCTAGGGTGCATTAAGAAAAGTGTGGCCAGCAGGTCGAGGCAGGCCTTTCCCCTGCTTTACTCTGCTCTGGTGAGGCCACATCTGGAGAACTGTGTCCAGTTCCGGGGTCCCCAGCTCAAGAGAGACAGGGAATAACTGGAAAGAGCTCAGTGGAGGGCCACAAAGTTGATTAGGGGAGTGGAGCAGCTCTCTTATGAGGAAAGCCTGAGAGACCTCGGTCTACTCAGACTGGAGAAGAGAAGACTGAGTGGGGACCTGATAAATGCTTGTAACTATCTAAAGGGCATGTGTCCAGAGGACGGGGCCAGACTCTTTTCAGTGGTGCCCCATGACAGGACAAGGGGCAATGGGCACAAACTGGAACACAGGAAGTTCCACCTGAACATGAGGAGGAACTTCTTTTGTGTGAGGATGACAGAGCACTGGCACAGGCTGCCCAGAGAGGTTGTAGAGCTCCTTCTCTGGAGATATTCAAAACCTGCCTCTATGTGTTCCTGTGCAACCTGCTCTAGGCTCACCTGCTTTAGCAGGAGGTTTGGACTAGATGATCTCTAGAGGTCCCTTCCAACGCCTACCATTCTGTGATTCTGTGATTTCACAAGCCTTTATAACTACTAATCAGACTCCTGTTCCAAGATTTCTTGCTTAATAAAAGGTAAGATTGAATGCCATTCTACTGGTCATGAAAACTAGGTGTCAAATTCATCCTTTATTGTCTATAGTTTATACTTGTATTTTTCTGCCTCCTATCAGACTCTGGGCATGCACTACTACACCAACCCTGCTTGGAGTACTGCAAAACATACCTTGGATATTTATATTCTTTTTAAATCTAGACTTCAAATGATATCATTTCTATATGTTGCCTTCCATTGTAGGTGTTATTTTTGAGACGTATCTCATTTGATCTTGATAAGAATACTGTACATAAGTGTTACCTATTACTGGAAAATAATCCACATTTAATAGACTCTGGTTTTTAATTTACAGTAATTTAAAGTAGGACAAAGGTAAAGCAATATTTGTGGCCATGAATTATTATTTATTTACAACTCCCCAAAGTTTTCTCCCTAGCATGCTGTGGTTGGGTCATATGCCTTTAAGTATGAAAGCGAAACACATGAATTGAAAAGTCTGTTGACAGGTAAATGTGAATCATCTTCTTTCAGTCAAAGCAAAATAATCAAGCTCTTTTCAAATAATATAAAATGTAAAATGATTGCCTTTTGGGGAGGAGGCAGGCTTATCAGCATATCTTCTATAGAAAATGATTTCCATTTTGTAGCTGGAGGAACATATGTTGCAGCTTATCTTGTCACTTGACTGCAATTTCTGATATTTATTAACAGTTGATTTCCTGTAGATGCTGTTCTTTCCTGTTTCTCTTCTCCCATCCCACCAATCAATTATTTTCCCGAAAACTGCATCTGCCCTTCTTTTTCATTCTCATTTCCTTAAAGAAGATTATTTTATTACTGGTTTTGAAGAAGCATTTGTAACAAATGGTACAGCTCTGGTTCCATATATGATTTATAACAGTCTGTATTTGAGGCTCTATTTCCTCCCAACCCAACCTTCCTTGGTCATTTTTATCAAAGCCCACAAGACTAAGATTTTGAAGTCATTGCAGTAAAATACAGAAATGATTACTCATATCTTCAAGAGAAAATTAGAGATTCATTAGAGATTTACAGAGAACAGAGGTAGGGCTGACTGGAAGATACACAATTGTATACAGTGTATTCAGGAAGTCTATTACAAAACTAGAGGCCAGTTGCACGTTAGCTTGATGTCCTAGGAACATGAATGCCCTACATCTATGACTAGCAAAATCAAGAGTCCTGTAAGTTATTGCTCCACATCTAGGCTTTCCGTGATTTTGAAAAAATCATCTTTCCCCGTTCTTGCTTCAGATGTAGCTGCTTACAATTTTCATAGTTTCCTATCTGTCACTGCTCTGCTTTATCCTTTGGTATATGTTAGGTTCACATTGTTCATTTTTTTCTGTGACTCATCTTGCAGTAATTGGAAAGAGTGGTTCATAATGTACCTCTATTTTTAATTATGATAGTCAGACATATTAGAAAAGGTACCTTTTTTAATCATAAATTGATAAAGTATAGCAAAGTCTTGGCCAGCTGCTTAAAATGTCATTGTCTACCCAGAAAAGGTAAGAGCTGTATTACAAAAAATTTTGTTCCTGGAGGTAAGACTAGATCTCTGGTCGTTTGCTGCCATGAAAACTGATTACCTGAAATACTCTTGCTTTCCTGTTTTACTGTATTGCTTACCTCTTCAAACTGATATTCTGAAGTTCCTTTTATGTAGTTGTCTAAGATCATTCTTGTCCAACTCCTGCTTGTAATAGTTTATCAGTGAAATAAGTCTGTGAGAACAGTGAGTAACCCACAAAAGAAAAATATTTGTTGAATCCTCATAAGGTTATAAAAAGCAGTTACTCACAAATTTTACCTATATGGTCAAAAAAAGGTGACAATAGGTAAAAGAAAATGCTACATGGCTGCTGTTCATGTAGAAATAAACAGGTATGAGAAATGTATTGGGAAGAAAAAAGAAAATAAAGATTCTAATATTGCTATTTGGAAAATTAAAACCAAAGCTCGGATATTCATGAACTGTCTTGAGTCCTGGAAACAGAAATTTTCCAGTTGAGCTAAGATGGAAGAGCTCTGTGACAGTAAATGTTCACAGAGTAGGAGAGAGAACATGAGGGATCATTCCTTCTTCGGTGTCAGTGACACAAGGGTGATGCAGGCAGAAGTAAAGAGTCAGGTTTCCAGCCTTTGAACCCTACTTGTTGGAAGGATTGCACATACAGATCCACTTATATGAATTCTCCTTCGGCCCTGGTACCTATAGAAGACTCCTACTGAAACCCTAATTTCCCTGTTAAAGAGACATACATCTAGCTGTGCCTTCCAGATGGTTAAATAAGAATAATTTGTGCTATATTCTCTGGCCTCTCTGAGCAGTGACAGGTGCAGAACTAGAGCAGAGAAAGCAGATAAATGACGTAGTAGGCTGAATGGCTCTAGTAAGATCATATCAGCATGGGAATACTTGCTAGTATAAAGCTAAGAAACAGATGAAGTCATATGTTTGTTTATAGTCAGTTCAAATACTTAAGTCTAATAAAGCAAAAAAGTAGTTTTCTGCAGTGCATCGTGCTAACTGCTTACTAGTTATAATAGTAACCAGGATGAAATTAACTGTGTGATGAATCATATCAATTAAGTATGTAATAATTCAGCTCTTTGGTTTTATGAATCTGTAAAAATTCACAGTTCTCTAATTAAGATTTTGGTCTTAAATTATGCATCATAAATATTTAGTAGTTTATAAATGTTTTCTTAAATAAGTAGTTTAATTGTTAACTTATTACTGCAACAGACTGTACACTGACTTATTATAATTTGACTTTCTAAAATAGCTATTGCAAGAACTTTCAACTGACAGCATCTTTTTGACCTGAAATATTTTAAAGAGCATGTATATGAAGAATAAGGCAGTCTGTACAAGTCTAACTGAAGTTGCTACTGCAATTTTCTAAAAATGTGATAGTTCCTAAGATGATTACATGTTCAGTACTATTATTTTCCTTGTATTTTAATGTCTGTAAAATTTTTTCTGTCTTTAGTGTATTTATCATCAGTTAGCAAATACTGGCATGCTTAGAAAACTAATGAATTTGATCCCGTTGTATAGTCTGTTTAAACAAACTACTATCTAAACAAAAACTAGAATGCATTGGTCTTCTTCAGTATAACTAAACTATAGACAGCCAGTCAGGTTTTAGAAAAATCCTAAGAGTCGTAGATTCAATTAGCTGAGGGCTGTCTTAAATCCATTTCTTGACAAAGTGCTTGTACCATTTCCCACTTACATAGAGCTGGGCATCATCAGCTGCTTCGTAAGGGTAGAATGAGACAAAAGTTGTGCACAGGAAGACATTGTAAGCACATTAGCTGAGGAGGAAGTTTCTGGCTCTGAACATGTTTCTTTAGTGTCTGCCTTTGTCTAGGGAAGAGGTGGTATTTTAAATCTAGCTTTCTTGTCATTGTCTTTTGTTGGCTAGCTTGCATATCCTTCATCTTACCCAATCCATCTCAGTTTGTTAAATGCCAGGAATTTTATTTTTTTAAATGCTCTCCATTCTTCATATAGGATATAAAAGTTCTTGGACCTATTT
Source organism: Steatornis caripensis (assembly GCA_013398225.1). Lineage (NCBI taxonomy): Eukaryota > Metazoa > Chordata > Aves > Caprimulgiformes > Steatornithidae > Steatornis > Steatornis caripensis. The sequence goes on along the minus strand of VZSC01018197.1, from coordinate 14,082 downwards.
TCTTGTTCTGATAAAAATACGTATTTTCTTACTGCAAATAAAACATTAAAAACAGATAAAACAGAGCTGAACAGACTTCTCATAGATTTAGGCAAACTGAAAGCAATGAGAGCTAAAGAGTTTACACTTTTCAGAGAAGCAGTAGATGCCTATAGGTTTCAAGGTTGATTGAATTTAGTTGCTGTTTTTATGAAATTTATTAGCCCTGGGCAGTAGTCTCAACTACATCCTTTAATTTGGTGCTTGTAGAACAACATCACTCTTGTTAATGAGCAAAATGAGTGAAGTAAAGGAAGAAGAGAAATCATCACATAGATTAAAGGTATTTGCAAATGTTCTGAATTCTGTTAACCAACAGTAAATGCATTAGTTTCTTCTTTGCACCCTGACATGAATAATGAATTGGCATATGGTTCTGACTCTGTCCCTTCCCTCTGTCTATAAGTAAGGTACTTTCCAGGCTGATGTACCTGCATAGCACAACTCATGCTCTTAAAACTATGTGTGCAAACTTTGTTTCCTCAGTTTGTTCCATCATTTTGTTTCTTTGTTTGTTACCTCAGTTGCAGGTATATATTAGGCAAGGTTCAGTTTCCTAAGGTAAATATCTAGTGCCATTTCCAATGTGCTAAAATAAGTGAACATTCATGCATGACTGGCAGATATAATGTAATGACTACAGCTGATTGTCCCCCTTCTGAGTGTCCACTGGAAGGTAGGTAAGACAGTCAAACAGACATTACGTTTAGACAAATTACTCCTGTCCATCTGTTTTTCTGTCATATAGAAACCTTGATTGCCCTGGTGGCCTGATATGATCCATGGAACTCCTAGCACTGGTTTCTGTAGTACTTTGGGTACCCTGTGCTTGTAGCTCCCTTCTCCTAGCATGAGACAGTGAAAATTATGAAAAAGATGTCATAATTCTAAAAATTATTAAGTAATTCTCAGTCAGCACTATGTTAGACTGCATCCAAGTCTGCCTACATGACTTCTCTTTCCTCCCAAATGGTGGAAAAAATGCCCCTATAGGGTGTTCCAGGAGACAAATCAGAGCCATAGCCCAATAGTATTGGTTTCATCAGAAATAGTGTTTTACCTACAGTTGCTTACTTAACCTTAGCACTGACTGTTAACAATGATGGTGATTTAAATTTAAAATTGGATAATTTTCCTGCACTGAATTGGCATTTAATAGTTGTTTATGCTCAAGATAGCTGGATTCAGGATTGAATTCTTGAATTTCTCTAAATTTCTGCAAGTGAACATGTCCAAATTTGTAAATGTTTACCATTTTGGACAGTAATATTACTACAACTGATTTCCGTTTTTGTACTTGTTTAATGCATAGAATCATAGCATCACAGAATGGTTTGGATTAGACAGGACCTTAAAGATCATCTCACTCCAACCCCCCCGCTATGGGCAAGGACACCTTCCACTACACCAGGTTGCTCAAAGCCCAATCCAACCCAGCCTTGAACACTTCCAGAGAGAGGTCATCTACAACTTCTCTGGGCAATGTGTTCCAGTGTCTTACCACTCTCTCAGTAAAGAATTTCTTCCTAATATCTAATCTAAATCTACCCTCTTCTGGTTTGAAACTGTTGCTCCTGATTCTATCACTACGCCCCCCGAAAAAGAGTCCCTCCTCATCTTTCCTGTAGGCCCCCTTTAAGTACTGGAAAGCTGCTATAACGTATCCCAGGAGCCTTCTCTTCTCTAGGCTAAACAACCTCGACTCTCTCTGTCTGTTCTCACGGGGAAGGTGCTGCAGCCTGTCTCCTACTGTACTAATTTTTTGTGGGTTTGAGGATTTCCTTTGAATGACAACTTTTCATCATTTTTTTATATGAAGTTAAACCTCAGCAAGCAACATTTCTGGCTAGTGGAGTCAGCAGGAAAAGATACCAATTCCCATGAACTTTATCAGGCCTGGATTAAGAACAAACAAATGACAAAAAATAAAAATATGATTTACTCCTCCTGTTATTTGTTTTCAATTGAGGAAAACGTTATGGCCACCTATGTATCTAACCAAATAAGAACAGATCTATAACTTAACAGTAACAGACCTTTTTGGGGAAAGAGAAATCTTTCTTCAAAACCTGTCTCATAGAAGTTGTTAAAAAGGTATGGAGATGAAATCGTGACTATCTATCTCAGTTACCTTACATTCTTACTAAAAGAAAAAGCTGAACAACACATCAACTTTTCTCTTTATTCTGTTAATTTTTAGAATGCCTAATGCTCTTGAAAATTAGACATTCACAGGATATACAGGTGTTGTGCAAATTGCTCCAGGCAGCAGTGTCAATAATAAGACTCAAGTAATGACCTGCATTTCCTTTTCCAATTTTCATTTAAGTTTTAAAGCACCAAACTGACTGCATTCATTCTTTAAAGTAGTTTCACCCAGTGACTATTTTATTTCTCTTCCCCATTCTATCCCTCCATCATATATATTCAAAAGTCAGCACCTGTAGCATTGTTTATAGGTTCTACAAGTCTGGAGAAAAAAAAGAGCTTGTTTCTTGCTTCAGCAGCTGGAATTAGACTATTACTAACCACATATTAATTATATCTCACATATTCTTTTTTATCAGATAATAATTCAAAAAGTTTTAGTTTCCCAATTACTCACTTAACCACAGCGGTGAAACTGTAGAGCTGTTTGTTGTCTTTCACAAGAGATTAAGATTTGGCCTTCAGCCAGCCAGTCTGAGCCAGCACTACTGGAAGAAGACAATCAATTAATCAATACTATAATTTGGAACTGACCACTGCACTAACACTCATAGCTATTAGACTTACTGACTGACACCTTTTAGGATTAATGAGGCAGCAAGAGCAGACAAGCTAAAGATTCATTTAAAGGCTTTTTTGTTCTCGGATCAAGCTGCCCACTCTATATTTTCATTTTTAAACTTAGATATGTCAGTGTGAAATACTAATGTAAATATAAAGTATGGAAATGTGCAAATTACTTTATCACTGATGGATTAGGAGCCACCTCCTTCATAGATCTGCTTGTTCATTTGAAATAAACTAATTCAATGAGAGACTCCATACTGTCTCACAACAAAATAGGAAAGTGCATTCTAGACAAATATTACATTTTCTTTTTCCTTACACATTGATTTGACTTTTTTTTTTTGGAAGTTCAGATCAAATTCCATGGTTTCGGGAATCCGTTCCCAAAAACATCGCATATGATTTATCACACGGCTGTCAACACAGAACTTTTATTTAAACAAAAAAAAAAGAACTATATCTCAAGTTAACTTTTGAAACAAAATACAGTTTTTGGTTATTTTCTCAGTAGACTAAATACTACCCCAGTGACAACAAAGTAATTAGGTAAAGCAAAAATAAGACTGGATCAAAATTTATGTCTCATGTCTCAATCCGGAAAGATTCTATCATTCTATTACCAAGACTCTTCTATTCTTCCATCTTTGGTCTATCTTCATGGGGATGACAGAGTAAGAAATGTGTTCACAAACTATATGGCTTCAGGAATATTTACTAAATAGTTTTGATGTTGCATCCTCTTTCAACTGTGTGCTTGAGCTGCTCAAGGATACACTCTAAATGTATGCTATGTTTGTCTCTAATTCAGTGTTTCTTTAGAGTAAACAAAACTGTTGCAATATAACGCATGCAGATTATACTTATGGTATTTTCTAAAATTATGTAGGGCATTTTGTTTTAGAGACTTCTTTATCAAAGAAGTAAACCAACACATTTAAATAATCAAAGTCTCAATCTGATCTTGAAAATGCTTACAGATTTAATCTTGTCTCCTTTTAAGATAAAAATAATACAGGATCTGTAATTTTTGCATGTGAAAGTGGAGTAAAGTCATCTCAGTCCATAGTGGCAGGGTAATCAAGTCCACATAAACTCCAACAGACAAAAAAAGTTGTTGTTTGCATTCCACTGGCTGGTTATCATGCTTTCTTATAACACAGAAATTGGTTACCTTATCAGTACCTTTCATGGTGCTTTGTGTGCCATTGCTTTTGCAGCTGTGTCTGCTCTAAGCTCAGAAGCACAAGTCAATACCTTCTCAAAAGAGCTGGATGAGAACCTGGAAAGCACTGCCCCAGTCAAAAGCAGTTTCTTTCTTCTAAACAAACCTGTAGTTTCCAAATATCTGTGCCTAAGACTAGTGCCTGATGAAAACACTATGCAGCAACAACGGTATCACAAATGTATAGAATCATAGAATGGTAGGGGTTGGAAGGGACCTCTAGAGATCATCTAGTCCAAACCCCCTGCTAAAGCAGGTTAGCCTAGAGCAGGTTGCACAGGAATGCATCCAGGTGGGTTTTGAATATCTCCAGAGAAGGAGACTCCACAGCCGGTCTGGGCAGCCTGTGCCAGCGCTCTGTCACCCTCACAGTAAAGAAGTTCCTCCTCATGTTCAGGTGGAACT